>VXBU01019395.1:29271-46259 GCA_013400315.1 Bombycilla garrulus | reverse complement strand
TGGTTCCCTCCGGGGGTGGTGGGGGCTCTCTCTCTCCCGGCCTGGCCCAGCACGACCTAATCTCCCCCCCCCACTGGACGCTGGGGGGAAAACTGGGCCAGGGCAAGGGGCGTCGCTCTTCCTTTCCATCCTCCCCACCACTGGCCGGGATATCTCCCTCAGGAGGGACTCCCGACACGGCCCGCCCTGGCCTTTTCCCTCCCACAGGCCTCCGTGGCCTTGGGGGGAAAAGCCGGGCCAAGGGCACAGCCTGCAGCTCTGCAGGCTGGAAATAAAAGAGAGCGATTCCCACGCAGTCCTGTGCAAATGTATATCCTACTGAGACGAATTTCACTTTTGATTGGCTCATTTCCCTGTCTGTCTTTAAATTTGGCCCACAATTGGTGTTGCACTGGGCTCATGGGAAATCCACAGGCACACCTCACTTCCAGGGGTGGCTATCTTCCTGCCCACCAAAATGTCAATCAATCTCAAACCAGCACACTACAGATATTGTTACTGTTTTCCTTATTGGGTATGTTAATATATCACAGGACTTTATACAGATCACATTTTGTATTCTGTTGTAAATAATGGGTTAGGAAGAATAAGAAATAGCATAGACTGTAAATAAAAAAAAAAACAAAACAGGCACCTTTTTGAAGTATACTTCTATAGAGTTTCCCTTCAGAGAATTTGTTAGTCTCCATAAAAATGGCTGTTCTCAGATCCTGTTCTGTGGAAAATCTATTGTATGAACTCCTGTGAACTGGTAGAGCACAGCATGGTGATAATAAACCAGTTTAAATCTTTAGTGTTTTAACTAATAATCACATATTCCAACATCACACTGATGGACTTTCTGAAGAGCCAGCCTGACTGGCTGATTCTGTGAAGGTCTGGACTTTGGTTTAGAAGAATTGGAGAACTTGCCGTTCTCTTCAAATGGTGCACAAGAATAAACCCACTAGATCATGCAAATACTTGACATTTTTCTTCCTGAGCTAGAGGACTCTTATCAAAAAACACATCTGCCTTTATACAGTCTGAAGCATAGGAAGGCTCTCTTCATATTGATTATGGGTCTTGTTACTGATTGCAGAATTTGTTCCTAGAGGAAAAGGAAATCACAAACTTCCCACATTATTAACTGCCTGAACATCTAGACTTGTCAGAATTTTCCTTTCCAGAGGATTCTTCAGAGTACTTTTGGAAATAAATAGCTAATCACTTTGGTAGTCTTCTTGCAGTAAGTGTGATGTAAATAATGGCCTAGGTAGAAGTTTTATTGACTTCAAAATAACAACAGCAAAAGGAAAATTCAATAATGCCCTCACTTCGCTGATACAAATTTTTAACAAAATTATTTCAAAGGCCTTTGATTTATTTATTTGGAAATCAGGGAACTTTAGATCAAACAGAAAATTATTTCCCCTCCATCTCTTCTTTCCTCCTGTCTAACAAACCTGTTTCTTTCCCCACTCCTAATGACTCCTAATGACTTTTGTGATTTTATATGTGTGTATATATATATATATATATATATATATTCTGCCCTATTTAAACAAAGACCAGAGACACTCCTAATGCTGCCTACAGAAATTTTATCAACATCAGGATAATATTAAGAGGATGAATCAAGCAATTAATTTATTTCAAGGTAAGATCAGCATATCTGACTAGATATTATATTACTATGTGTAGCAAAATTTCAAAGTTAATTTAGACTATGTGAAGTAAAGTCGTCCTTTTTCAAATGCATGAGAAGAGATGATTAAATTCCAGATTCCAGTGTAAATTAGCTTCTAAACATAGAGGTTTGCAGCTTGAATTGAATCAAGGAGTGTTTCAGAGGTTCAGAGTGTTAACTATTTGCTGATGGCTTTGCTCAATTTGTTTCTGGAAAGCATATCTCACTGGGCTTGTCCAATTCACAGTATATAATGGATTAATGGTTTGGAACTTTATCTATAATTCCTTGGTTTTATGTTTAAACACTTCATAAACTCTTGATATCCTTTTTCCCTTCTTGAATTCATTAAGAAAATACCATAAAGGAAAGCTAGCCCTTTCTATTCTTTGTATTTCATTATTTAGCAAATGCATGGTTATATCAATATTCTAAACCACTGTAATGTAATAATTTAAGACTTTGAGGAAAGAAAAAATAAAATTCAGTTTTTTTGTTGAGTCTCCTCTTTTAAGAAGAGCTATAATGAACAGAGTCATCAAATGCCTGATGGGTAGAGTGGTTACAGAAAAGCCAATATGCCTTTTCTGCTCAGCTTTTGCAAACTGTGATACGGTGCCCATGTGTAAGGCAGCTACTTGAGTACGAGCCACTGGTTTTACTCTCTGCTTATTTCATTAACTCTTTTAACACAAACCCTAGTTCCAAAATGTGTAATCAGCATTCCCATGCAAAGGGATAATTAATCATTGAGTGTAAAGAAACATTTTGAAGCGCTTTTGACACTTCATATTTTCATGTTCCTTTCATTACTGTTTCTTACCTTTTTACTTAAAGGAAACAAGTAAAAAGAAACCACAATCAAAAGATCCCAACTACCTCCACTACAAGAAAGTGCTCTCCCCAAAACCCCCAAACCAATAAAAAACCCCAAACCCACAGGGAGCTTGACTTTGTCCAATATATACAATATATACACACCATGTTTCCAACCTCAACAAGCCCTGCATCTGTGGAAGCAATTCTCCTCCAAATGTTCAGCTCTTGGTGCCCAAGTACAGCTGATTCAAATCAAGGAGGCAAAGGGCAAAGTGTGAATTCTCAACATTTCCAGAATCATAAGCTCTTGCAAGGCAATAATTTTTGGCTTGGTAATGCCAAATATGCGCTATTCAGTGGCTTCAATATGCGCTATTCAGTGGCTTCTGTCATCTTAGTTTTCAATGCTGGAATTTCTACTTCAGCAATGGACCCATATTATTAAGAAATTGAGGCAAAAGAACAAAGATGGGTTTGTTTTTCTTGGTTCCAAATGTATTTGGCCAAATTCTCTGTACAGAGATATCTGCATCTCACCAAATAATTTTTGCTCTTTGCTCAAAAGCAATATAGCCTTTTTTGTGCTTGTTGAGATTCTAAACTGCTGGGAAGCAATGTGAATAATTGATACCTTTTATTACTCATTGCTCTTGCATAAAGAACAAAAAAATGTCCTTTATAGTTTGTTCTCCTGTGTACTAAACTGGCTTTAGGCATGTAAAAATTAGCAGCTATGAGACAGGTATTTCTGAAAAGCTTTTCCATTTTGTGACTAGCTTGATGGACTTGCACTTTTAATTAACACATCAACAAGCACTAATGTAGTAGCAGTGGGGCTTAGGTCAAACATAATCAGCCAAACCCATTCTAATGGGTGAAATTACTCAAGGGATTAATCTGACGATGCAAAATGAAGGGCTAGGAAAAGAGCTGCTATTCCACCTCCTTGGAAGATACATGTTTTCCTTCCAAAATATTTTAGAAACACTTAGATTTTGGATGTTACACACTCCTATGCTGAGAGCTAGTCAATATTTGAGGTTTATGTCCTGCTCATATTTGTTGTCAAATGAAGTACAAAATAGTACATTGCAATTGTTTAAAATGTATTAACACTAATTCTAGTCCTAGCTAAATTCATCTGAAAAGAACAAGGAATTAATTTTACAGGTCAGCTTGAGATATTCCCACTGGTGTGTACTAGAAGCTGATTTAGAGAAGGTTTTGCAGGCTGCTGTCATGGTATTTTTAGTACATTTTATCTTTCTTTGGGCGCAAAGATAGTAGGCTTTGTATTTTCATGTAAATTATAGGATAAATGTGAAGCTCTGTAGCCTTGCAAGGAGGATAAGGAACAGGGTGTCATGTCTAAATTCTGTCTCCAGCTTTTTCACTTAAGACATTTGCCATGTTACTTATCCTTTTGTGCCTTGTTCAATAAAAAAGGGATAATGATGCTAGCTTAATATTGTAAAGTGTTTTCAGGATGAGAAAAACTTCCTGTGTGGCAGCATTGCTTTTCTCAGTGTGTTACTGGTGAACTTCAGTTCTAAAAACAACTTTTATCCTTCAGGAGAGAACATTCTCAAGTCTGTCCCCTGCATGTAAGATTTGGGGAATGATGGTGCTTTGGGTGTTTTAATGAGAACCTTATTTAAAAAGTGCTGCTATACAAGAGCAGAGGGTGATCTCTCAGTATATCACTGTGAATTAGTGACTGTTCTGCTTTTTTTTTTTTTTTTTTTTTTTTTTTTTTTTTTTTTTTTTTTTGTAATGCTCTTTAATTTCTAGTGAAAGGTTAAAGGTTTTGAGAAGCTGATTGTGTTAGTTTTCCACAGCCTGTTTTTTGGTACTGGGGGGCCACAGAGGTGGCTTCTCTGAGAAGCTGCTGGAAGCTCCCACCATGTCCAGCAGAGCCAATCCCTGATGGCTTTGAACATGGACACGCTGCTGGCCAAAACTGGGCCGGTTACAGAGTTTGGTAATGCCTTTGTGATAATACATTTAAGAAGAAAATCAAAACAAAGTGCACACATAGTTTTTCTTCCAGTCAGAGAAGAGGAGGAGGTGAGAACATGTGAGGGAAACAACATGGAGGCACCATGGCCAGTGGAGAAGGAGAGGGAGGACTGAGTCTTCTAGTTTGTTCTTTTTTTGTTATGAAAATGAAATTGTAGTGAGCTACCAACTCTCTGCAAGCCTCTGTGTTTCAAAGCATTTGTATTTTCATTTAGTGCCCACAGAAAAATCATATTAGACTCAAGTAAAAGAATAGAAAGCAGGAACTCAGGAATGAGCCATTTTGCAGTATGGTTCCGTCTTGTTATTCCCCACTTTTATGACTTTGTGGAAAGATGAAATAAAGCACAAATACTCAGCTATGGTGCATTAGAAGTAAGACACATGCACAAAAAGGTGAATGAACAAACTCAGTACAGCATAAGCACAATGTTTTCCTTATCACAAAATGAACTTTTTTCATGTCATATTCTTTCCCAGTTCATTCTCATCATGGGAACACAATGCAGTTATCAACACAGCATTCCCTGGCCTGCTTTCCAGAACATCTCAAGTTCATTATTCTCTGTTAAGATATTTAGGAGCTAAATTGAGCAATGCCATTTCATTACAAAATATAATGATTGGAAAGAGGACAAACGGTTGTATCCTGAATCTTGTTTATCAGTTAATTCTTTATTATAGTACAGCAGCAATTGCATATGCAAAATGGAATTCTAATTACATTCTGCATAGCAGTGTAGTAGTTTTATCAATGCTATTTAGTTGCATAGTGCACACAGCACAAACTATGGTACAGCAATATAAATAATTGGTTTAATTTGCTATTAATGAATCTACAAAATGAAATTATATTAGTATTTTCAGAACAAATGGTTAATTACAAATATCATTTGCATATTACCCTCTGTTACTGCTGGATGTATTTTTTGACATTGGTTATAATTATTTTGTGGAGAATTTCTTATAGTGGGATGTGCCAATGTGTTTGTGCCAAGCTGTCTAAATTTTGGCCCAGATATCTCCCTTTCGGCTCCTGCACTAAGCTGATACTGAAGGTATTCTGAGGATTTAAGTGGTTTTGGTAATGGGCAAATAGAAGAAGGTGGAAGAGATATGATGGGAGGCTGCTTTTTCTCATGTACCACAAGCATGGTTTCATCTGCCTTCTAGGTATAAAACAGATTAGGTCTGAAAATGTGATTTATCAAAGTTTATTCATCCTTTGTCTTTTTTTGCAAAGAATTTTGCCCTCAGAAAGTCACAGTGTTTCTGACTGCAGCAGGTCAGCAGCTTACTCATGTGGGCTGTGTTTTATGGCTGCTTTTGCAGGAGGAGCAAAACGTAAGTGGGCCTTGAAAATCCAGTCAGTCGGCAAATACAGCATGAGGTGTAATTACCCAGTTACTGTGTGATTTTTAGGAAAAGAAGAGAGAGGGTAGTTAAATGCACCTGAAAGACAGGCCTCAGAAAGCTCCCTCCCCCGGTTCAATCAATATCTTATTACATAATAAACCATGATAGAGAGGTGAGAATTATGCATTCATGGCCAAGGCTTTGTTCTGCAAAGGTTGCTGGAATCAGATAATCAATATAATTGTTATTGCCAGATGTTATCTTGTTAGAGGAAAGTAGCACTGATTACATTTCCTTTGTGGACAAGGTAATACTTATTGCTAACTGTGGGGAAAAAATATTAAGGTTTTAAGGCTGAAGTTCAGTTATGTTGTCACTTAAAAAGAAGTGTTGAAATGCGTTTTTGTCTGCCTTTGAACAGACATTCCTTTCACTGTAATCTCAAAATTCCTATTGTTGTCCTGTTTTTATTAAACTTGCTGGCATTCTGTGTTGATCATCATCTTAAGTTAACTCCAGTAAGGCTCAAAGAGCAACAAGCAAGTTTCCTTTTCATCTTTTAGCTCTAAGTGGTTCAGTATCTTACTATTTTAAAACTCCATTGTGTTGACAATAAGCTTCTAACCTAAATAACTGTTTGCTCAAAGGAGATGAGCATCTAAATTATCCAGCTGCTTGCACATCTGTCTCTTCATTGATATCTGAATCTGAGCTGCCTGAATATAAATGGTGCATATCTGGGCTACCTGCATTTCTCCCTCTCCTGTTGTCTCTGGACTGAACAGTGGCACTCTATTAAATTTTGAGTCTCCACCTGTCCTGGCCTTCAGTAGGTGTTGTTTGTTTCTGTGCTGTGGCTGCTTCTAGGGATACAGGAATTTCAGTATTAACCACAGTTGCTTGAGGTATTTGTCTCTGCAGGTCTCTTGACAGCTAGAAAAAAAAAGGGTATAAAAAACCAACATAACCTGTTAGTGGAACTAAGAAGAGAACAATTCAGTGTGCATCAACTTCAGCTCAAGGGATAAGCCCAACTTGCCTTGGGTACTGTTTCCTGTTCTTCAACTATTTGAAAATGCCATCACTTCTTTTCTGGTCTAAGGCTGTTCCTTTCCTTTGTTTTCTACCAAGTGATGTTTTTTTTTTTGTTGGGGATTTCAAAAATAATCAAACAGTTATCTGAAATGTTATACTTTAAACTGCTGCAGGCTATGAGCTATATGCTCTATTACTGTTTTGCTTAGAGTAATAGTATGTGTCATGCCCATGGTGCCTCGCATCTTCCATCAAGAGGAATAAGCAGCAGCACTGGTAAGAGCTCATGGTTCTTAATAGTTCTTTCCTCAACATCACTCATCAGTTTGCCTCTGACACTGGCCCTCTCTCAATGGACTTAGCAAGGCATGATGTCAGATATTTTAATTCTTTGTCTGTATTACTTGCTCCTTGATCACTCCTTGTTTTTCATCTTACAGAATTGCAGTAGCCTGGGGATTTCGGTTTCTTCACATGAAAAGTATATATTTGAGGGGGAGGTGAATAGGATGCTGAAACCTCTGCCGCTGATTTTCTCCTGATTCTTACAGACTCTACCATGTAACTGTGCTGAAGTTGTACTTCACTTGATTCAGGATTTTGTTCACTGAACTGAAATTGCTTTGTTTTTCCACCCTGCTTTTTCTACTCTAATAAGCACAATGAAGATTGTTGCTTTGAAACAGGTACACTTTCTGTTAAGCCACATGAACCTGCAAAACTTTTTGCTAAGATTTGAAATTCAGACATTAAGGAGAATCACGGAAAGGATACTGACTGGTCAACAGCAAGTTTATTCAATTCAGTGTCAAGTTTAAACTTATTAGGCTTCATGTCTGCTTCTCTGGAAACAGAACTGCAATTTCTTTTTGTCTGCTGTGGCTGCAGACTCAGAGTACATGCATTAACCAGGGCAAATGGTCTGTTTAGTTTAAGAGTTTAATCTAAAACAAAACTGGAGATTTATCCTTCTTCCTGGTTTATCAGTTTCCCACTGTGTTCACTGTTCTTGGCTTCCCTTCCCATCTGGGACATTGCTGCTGCCCTGGGAACGTTGGACAAAAGTTGAGCCAGTTTGTGCTGCACAACTGCCTGCAGTTAGGGGTCGTGGGCATTCCTGGTCCAATTCCCTGGCATTCATATCCATGCCTCTGTCTGGTCTGTGGGCTCTTCCCTTGCTTCCAGAATAATTTCTCCAGCCAGGATTTCGCCTACTTTTTTTTTTTTCTTTTTTTTTTGTTTTCCCCTGGATCCCTTTTTCAGAGGCTACTGTTTTTCTTTGGGAGCATCAAGCTGTCTGGATTTCCCAAGCTAAACAGTCTATGTGGAAAAGCACAACACGTCTTCATCCTCCCTGTTGGCTGTTCCCATGTGACAGGTCAATCCCCTGCTCCCTGGTAGCATTCTCAGTGTAAACTATTTTTTCCACATGCTGAGCTTCTGTAGTCAAATTGGTAAAATCAGATCTTTTCCAAAGCAAGTTAGATTTGTCTCTTATTTTTTGATTTTGTTGTTGGTATTTTTGCTTCCAGAAAAGCAGGTTTCTTTATGTTGCATCATTTTCCTAATTTCTGAACAGATTGTAGTGGAGAGCAAAATTTTCTTCTGCACTTTGATAGATTAATGATAAAATATCTACACAGCCTCACTGTGTGAAAAGGGTCTGTGTCGTTGCGTGACAGGAGGTTTGTTCAGTTTTAGCTGAAGTATTAACTGCTTAGGCCCAGGGTCCTTGTACAATATTTATTTTTAGCTTTGCAAAAAAGACATCAGTGTTTGTATTTAAGAAAAAGGAATTGAGTAGTGCTGTATCAGAGCAGTGGAACTGCAGTTTACATAGGAGAAAGATTAATATTAGCTACATCTGACTACTTGTTATTCTATCTCAGCATTTCATTAACATTGTAAGGTTGTTTTGCACTTGGCTTCCCAGGGAATATGAAGCTGAATGTTGAAAGACATCTAGTCTGGCAATTCTGCCCTCTGGAGGGCTTAGAGAGGGCTTCTTCAGAGGACCTACCCCTTTCAGGGCCTCTGTTGTTGGTCCTATGCTAATTACTCATACAAAACTTGCTTTTCCTTCAGCAGACATCAAAGAAAATTTAGCTAATTTATCTTTGAGGATTTGTCCTGGAAATAGAGATGACCAATTGAAAGTAAGAACTTTATTAATTTCATCAAAGCTGTCCTGCATAATCCTGAAAAAATGAGTCTTTCAATTAGAAATGTGAAATGGACATACCAGAAATTATCAATATTAAACATTTATTAACTGAAGTATTCCAATATTGAAATAGTCTGATATTTCTTCTTGGGCTGCTCAGTAGATATGTGAGATTTAACTTCAGTTCCAGATAATGGATTTGACATTATAATGTGAATAATAGTAATTACCAAAAGTAAATGTTCTGGAATTCTTTAAAATCTTGTAACTTGCTCTTTATTTTTCAAAGTGTTTTACCCTACAGGTTAAAATGTAGTTAAAGTTATCTGAAAATGCCATAGAGTATTCTATTGCAATTTTAAAAAATAAATCTCAAAAATACGAAGAATTTGTGAAATACAGACAGGTTAATGTTCATGTTCTGATGTTCCTATTTACTGATATTGTTGATATTTGTGCCCTCATTCCTTATGCTGAGCCCATAATTCATCTTTGCATTAATGCAACTTTTGCACTTCACTGTGAGTACGGTGGCCAAGTTATTTGTATTACTGAAGCCTGCTAACATTGATAGCACTTTTATGTTTCTGAAAACAAGGAATTGGATGATGCAGTAGGTGATCCAGTTCAGTTGGGGGCTGAGCAGAATCATAACTGAACTATTTTAGAAGCAGAAGCGTTTTCTGAAATCTGAATGTCTCTTTTCTGTGTTAAATAGAAGTTTTACAATGTAATTAATTCACAATCTAGTTTAAGTAACAGCTGTGTTCTTAAACAAATATCTTAGAAAAATGAGGGAAGTTAAAGAAATCCAATTTATTTGGCAACACACGTAGCTCAAGTTGTAAAATACTAATAAAAGGATCCTCAACTTGAATGATTTTATTTGTTTGGAAAAATTATTTTTATTAGAATATTTTGAAAGCATAGCAAGGACTTCCTGCTGTGCATTTATTTTGTACTTGTTGGTGGTGAGCTTTGAACCGACACTGTCTATCCTTTTTCTTCCTTTCACCTGTTACTATAGACAATGTGGTGGTATTTTTATTTTTCGTTCTCAAACAATGACCAGGGTAGAGAGCTTCCTGGGTCCGAAGTTTATAACAGAAATTCTTCATCATGCATGTAAATTCGGAATCCTTTAAAGAATCTCAAGTGTGACAATGAATCATTGCTAAGGAGTCACTTCAGCCCCTCTCCTGGGAACCTGCTTTAGCTCCCTCAGTGCAAACAATGGATCAGCTCTGAGCAGCTCATCTTGAGCTTCAGTCCACAGTCAGAAGAGTGAGGGTTGTGCTTGGTGGCAACCTGGGGTCAGCTTGTGGCTCCTTATTCCCAGCAGTTAAATTTCATTAAAGGACAAGCAAATTACGTTGGAGAGCTTGCTGAAATTGCTGTCCAGTATAAGCAGTTGCACTTGCAGATGTTTATATACAAGAGTGAGCTGTGTTTACTGCATAGGTAATGGCAATTTTAAAATAAATTGCCTATTTGTGTTTTTGATTATGCTGGCTTGCACTAGGCAGCATCAAGCAATTTGTATCTCAGGTGCTGTCTTATAAAGTACATACCTTCAGGTAGTGTTCTATGATAGTCATCAATTGACCATGACCCTACAAGGTTATAAAGTAAGAATCTTTCTGTTTAAAAAGCAGTAACTTTTTCAGCTCAGGAAGTTTGATTATAATGTCTGAGCATGTACATACTTCAAAGCAGTTGACTACGTGCTTTTTCTAATTACTGACACATGAAAACACACACCAAGGGGAGCAAAGTGGAAGAATTGGAAGTTTGTGCAGAATTGCAGGAGCTTGGTCTGGTTGGTGGAGCAAAGATGTAGTGGGGCAGTCTCCTGGCTGAAGTGGTGAAATGTGTGGATCCAGGAGTAAGAGACTGGGAATGGGGAGTGGTTTGAATGCATGGAGCTCTGCTTTGGAATAGGAGATGAGTCCATGGAGAGCTCTTTGGGTAAAGATCATTAAGTAAAATGATCATCAGAAAAAAATCTTCCTCCTTTACAGCGTTCTAGTTTGAATACTAAGGACTGGAAATACTTGGCATCAGTTATTGCTTCCTAAGAACCTTTTGTCTCAGCCCCTTTGAGACTAGTGAACTTTGAGGGGAGTGTATAAATATGTTATGAAGTATTTGCATATAGTATTGAACAACCTGCATACTAAAATTTAGAAAACTAATGTAAGGTATTCCTTCCTTGTTATTGCTAAAGAAAAGGCGAGAAAGAGTAAAATCATAGAGATAGATAAAAGCAGATTCCATTCTAAGAAGGAGACATGAGAAAAAGTGGTTTTTTTGGTCTGTGTATTTTTATTCAAAGATCAGTGGTGCCAGGAGAATCACAAAGTGACAAATGTGCAGTGGTAGTACTGGGAAGTCCTCTCGACCTTTGTGAGAAAAGGATACAATTTCCACTGGGAGATTCTTCCCATTTTGACACATCCAGAGGCTAATTGATGTCTAAACCAAGTTTTACCTCATGATGAAAGATCATAGGGTTGATAAGGTCTACCACAGTTTTCTGGGCATGAAATAAGCTGGGTTTGATTGCTTAATACTTTCACTTTTTGTCCAGACTTAAAAAGAAAAAAAAAAAAAATTCTATGACCAAACCTCCTACTGTTCCTGTGGGTTAAATGCCCTTTTCTGAAGTGTTCTGAAGTATCCAATAATTCTCATTAATGTTCATACAGGTCTCTTTCAAGAAAACACATGAAGATAATCTGTACTCTGGAATGCAACAAGCTGGGAATAAAATGGATTTTTAGCATGTTCCTTAGTAATGACACACTTGCTTTATCGAAAGAAAAGAAGCAGAATAGAGGCATGGCTAGTCTTTTAAAAAAATCATAGGCCTGCCCGATAATAAAGAACTGTTCAAGAGCAATTCATCCTTGGAAATTATTACCTCTGTCATCCAGCCAAGGTCAGTGACACACTAAGTTAACAGCTACATCAAAGGCAGAAGCATAAATTAAAAGAATTCCATAACTTCAAGTCAGTTTGAGCATAAAATCTAAAAAGCCATGCAGTTTGTAGGGTCTCCCTTAGCTTTTTCAGTTTTTGCATTAGCTTTTGTTGTATTTTCTGTGGTGTTTTTTTATTGTTAATAATTCTGTCTCAAACTGCTTCTAGAAGAGCCCAGGAAAATCAAATCTTGGTTGTGCTCTGGTACTGCCAGGATGCTGGCGTCAGTAGACAAAGGTCAGTATGTTGGTAAGCCTGGAAGTGATCCTACTAAAATTAATTTGACTACTAATACTTGTCACTAAGTAAAAGAGGAAGTTTCTGTCCTCAAAAGCAGAACATTTCCAGTGCTGAGAGCATGGGGGCATACACATGCCCTGGCACTTGGACTCCACAAGTAGTGCTGGCACAGCCAATATTTGTATACACATGAGGGTGGTTATTTTATTTGTGTCAAACACAGATGTTTTAAAAGCTAAAATATAAATCTGAAGCATTTAAATGATGTTGTCTCCTTTTGTGCCCCACTGCCCTAACAGTCAACCAGAATCCCTTATCACTTCTTTTCCTGCAGCTTGATTTAAAGGTTATAAATAATTCTCCTCAATAGGTTTTGCTTTGGGGTCCAACTTTTGAACTTTAATATACACCACTATACTATATTGTTACATTGGCAAGCAGTTGACTGAGACTAGGCAATGTGATTATAAAGCTGTTTGCTCTTGCCTACTTTAATAAAAAAAAGAAAAATAACAACAGAAAATGTGACTTAAATAGACCTGAACAGTGTTAGGGCAAGATGATTCTGTTACCACATGAGAAACCTTGTTTGGTGTCACCTGGGAGTACTGGGGATGCTGTGTAGCCTTTGAAGGAAAACAAGCTGTGGTGTTGTTTAAAGTTTTGTGTTCCCTTCCACTCACTCTGTGTATCCCCTGGTCTGTCTGTGTCAGGTATTCACACTGGGGATGGTCTGAGGCAGAGATCACATTGCTTTTTCTGTCTGGATGTCATGTAGTGACTGGATACTTGTTTGTGAACTTAAAGTAATGATATTTAATTGCACAATAGCAGCAGGGGCTTCTTCCTAGGTATAGACTTTATGTAGCATGACTTGTGGGGAGTAAGGTTTTAGGTTTATTTCCTTTTTGCTTTGAATTTACAAATAGCTGTTTTTTAGAAGTTTCCTGCACTTTTTGAAGAAGGTTTTATTAATTTTTTAAATTACAATGGCTGTGATGCAGGAAATAGGAAGAAAATGTGGCTATGTTAATCAAAGCTGTCAGCTCTTGTTACTGGAGCACTCTTTGTATCAATTTTTAAAGTGTTTAATAAAACATAGGGACCATTTCTCCTCTTTCTAGTCTGTAGTCATCTGATGACACTGAAGTCAAAGGAAGAGACTTTTCATGTGCAGTGCAGTAATGAGAAGAGAATGATAGATTCTTTTCTGCTGAGGATTTCAGCATCTGGTAAGCAGTTTCTTTTTCTAGGCTGGAAAAGAAAGCAGCAGTAGGTAGCGGCCTCTGTTTAAAACTCTTGATGCACTGTTGGCTGCTCTTCCTGCTAGCTCTCATTGACTGCTTATCTTCCATATGAATTTTGGGTCAAATTCTAAGTAAATTTACTCTGTAAATCAAATACAGCTCTAATTAATTTTGGTTGTGGAAGGACTGAGAGAATAATTTTGTCTCTTGGTTTTATTGCAAATTCTCATTTTGCGGTTTCATCCATGTGTATTAAAAATAACTGAGAGTGCTCGATTTAGCACAAGGCCCAGAAATGCAATGCCATGCTTTCTGAAGACTCGATGTTGAGTGCTAAATGCATCAGTAGTTCTGTTGGGTTTCCAAGGTGCAGTCATTCCTGAGGCAGACTTTGGCAGACGCATAATTAAGACAGGACAGAGTGCAGTAGTTTAGCTCTGGAAACAAGAATTTTATACTGAATTGAGATGGAAATTATGAGGGTGCACCTCAGCCAACTCAGGCTATCCAGCTCTATAACTACAGAAGGGAGAGGAACTCTGCACTTCTCACTGACAAAAAATAAAACTTGTTTCACTGCGATTCTATAGGAGAAGACATCAAGTAAAGGCATCTCTGTAAAAGTCAGTGCTGAAAAACTTTGCAGAAAGAAATAGAAAAGTGTTTCTAAGAACCATAAAAAAACTTATTACAATGTACGATTGTTGCAGGTCTGACATAGTGGTGTGCTGACCTTTTTATTTTTTTCTTCCTTCTTGTCCCATTTATCAGATTTTTGTCGTGTTTTACGTCTTCAGCTTTCAGAACAAATTTTGGCAAGAGTATTCAGTGTCAGGTTTTCCCACTCCTCCTCCCCTCCTTAAATCTGTTTTCCCAGAGGCCTCACTCCTGTTGCTGATGGGCTTCAGCCTTGGCCAGAGGTGGATCCATCCTGGAGCTGCAGGAATTGGCTCCCCGGACATGGGGGAAGCTCCTGGCGGCTTCTCACAGAAGCCACCCCTGTGCCTCCTGCTACCAGAACCTGGCCACAGAAACCCCATACAGTCACCGTGAGGATGAGGTGTTTCTTCAGGACAGAAAAAAAGTCAACTCCTGTTTCTCATACAGAGAGAGATGCCTTGAACACTCTGTAATGAAATTTTTATATGTGAGAGAGATTGTCAACATCATTGTATATTGTTCTTTGATGTGTCCCAGAAATACTGCAGCAGAAGGTATTAAAGAATAAATTATGTGCATAGCCCCCCACCAGCACAGTTTGTCTTTTTACTCTTAACCAATTTGTGTCAGGGTAAATTTCCTCCTTCTCTGGGCTTATTGAATTCCCTCAAGATTTTCTGTTTGTCTGTTAGTACCTTCTTGCTCAGCATTCATTATCACATTATTCCATAATTTCAGGGGGAAAAGTGAACCAGTAACAGTCTTGTGTCAATCTCCTCCACACAGTGGAAGCAAACCTCCTTTACCCTTTAGATGCAAAGAAATGCTTTGCAAAGTGCTTGTGTTTTAGTATCACTGACGTGGTAATTGTATGAAGAACACTAGGTCCAAGTCCTTAAGTATCAGCTGTTGCCAGTCTCCAGAGAATTTGCTGTGATCTGTGAGTATATCAGATGTACGAAAATCCAGAAGTATGTGTGTCTCAGTGCACATGACCCCCTACCCACACAATTGCATTAAAAATTAAAGAGCCATTTCTTTTCAGTGCTGCTGCAGTTGGTCTGTGTTCCCCTCATACTGGGATGAATATGAAGATCAATGATTTCTCCTATTTTTCACTGAAAAATCCTAAACTCCAGTTCTGGATCCAAGGCTTAGGTCCAATATATTTAAGTCTTAAAATTTGAATAATTCAAATTTTATCCTTGCCCTTAAAGAGCATTGTAGCTTTCTAATTGTAAGTAATGGAGAAATATAAATTAAACAGAGCTCACTCTTTAGCCTTTCTTACTGGTTTTATGTTCTTGCGTTTTGATAGATAAGAACAAGGTTCCAGCCTTGCCTAAAGGGCTGCTAATCTATTAGCTCTTGATCTTTTAAACCTCTTTCTAAGAGCCCACAATACTGACTCTAAGGTTTCTGAGATGTTATTTTCTTTGCTTTGCAGTCCCTAAAGACTACAGGGCCTCCTGCTAAGACAGTTATTTTTATGTTCTTTCCTGTAGTAAAGAGTATGCGGCATTTTAACAAGACTTCTGTTTTTAACCAAATGAAGAGGTGCCCTGAGCAGAGGTATTTGTATGACACTGTAACCATTAAAATGGTTCTCTTCAGGCAAAGTGAGACACAGTAAATAAGGTCCTTTCTTACCCTGACTCTGGAATCATTAGCATGGGAGGCTAATAAAGTACAATTGTAAATTCTGAAGGAGAGGTGGGATTTGTGGGTGTGTGTGTGTGTGTGTTTGTGTCAGGACTCTGCTGTTTCACCTGATAAATGTGGGCAAAGCTTTTTTCTGTCTCTGAGAGACCTGCCCCCCTCTTATTTTCATTGAAGTGGTATTTGGCACTCTTGGACCTCTGTTTATGAATCCATCTCTTCAGCTTTTGAAATTACATGGCAAATTCTTTTTCTTTCTTCATGCTGGAGCTGCTGCCTAGCATTCCTGATTTTAGCATCTTAGTTTTGCTCTGGTGCTGAGAAAGGACTTCCTTGTCTCCCCATCCCAATGAAAAGAGCTTAAAGAAAGAATGATCCACACAGCATTATGATGGAGCTGGCTCTCTGCACTAGAGAAATGTTTACTTTTCCCTCAAAAATCTAAGGCTGGAAGCAGTGGGTAGGTGAAAATAGACATGTAGATAATAAGACAATCTGCAGCCTGCTAAGTGGTGGTTTCTTGCCAGAGGTTTAGTAGTGGTACTTCTGGTACCCCTTGAAGGGGTTTGGAGCCCAGAAGCTTCTGTGTTACTGCTCATCCCTGCTAGCTGAAGATATTGGCAGTGTTCTGGACCGGTGGAGTAACTGCTGGACCTTATCCCAGAGATGGCTGCATTGCTGGAATCAGAAATAACTCCCATATAAGTAACCTCTAAAATGAATTTTACAGTTTGCCCAAAAGGGTTGGATTATTTGGAGGAAATAGCCCCTTTTTGAAACTATCTTTCTGGTTGGAAGAGTTCCTTTCAGCTGGACTTGGTATGCAGGCTAATTTTCTTTTGTGAAATTTGATGTTCATTTTATACTAGACTTACCTTTGAATGCGTTGGTTTATACAGGCCTGTAAGAATTGCATCCACCTTTCATCCAAACCAGAGGTAGGATGTGCTTAGAATGTGCTGGCAGAGCTTTGCAGTGAGTTTCAGTTCCAGAGGAGCTTTCCCTTGGGATTCTGGGACACCTTTAGATTGACTTTTGACGGGCCTTGCACCAGCCCTGTTGGATGCAGATATGCATTTCAGAAATTGGATGAAGTACACTTTTACTGGTTTTCCTTCTCCTTTCTTCCCCCCCCCCC
>VXBU01019395.1:13608-29260 GCA_013400315.1 Bombycilla garrulus | reverse complement strand
CTTTTCCCTTCCTCCCCCCCCCCCAGTCGTACAGCTTTGATCTACATTAAGGATCCCAAAAAATGCTGCATTTCACTGTTTGTTCAGAGTTGTCCTTCCCCAGAATTTTCAAAGGTTTTCTGTTTAGAGTTGTGCTTATGTTTTAGATGGCATAGAAATTTATCAGAAATTTCAACACCCTTTTGAGTGTTGTCTGGAATAGGAATAGCCTTCTCCCCCTCTTTAAAAAAGACAGAAAAGCTGTGCATATGTGTATTTCTGAATAAATCAGACATACAGACATATTGTGGTGTCAGTGACAGCTGAATTGTTCTAAAAATTTAGAGCTAGGTTGTATGAATTTCAGCAGGAATCTTGAAAAAGACCACTGGACACGGAAGGCCACTCTTTGATCTGCTGGTTCATAGAACTCCCCAAGGGTTACTTACTTTTCTGGTACTGGTTATGAGCTGTGGTACCTTGTGATAATCTGGTAGGTGGAAGTTGATGGAATTCCAGACTATACAGACATTTAACCATCTGCTTTGTTTGTTTTCTCTTGATTTAGCTTTGCCCAGTTCAAACTAAATAATTTTGGAATAAAGGACTGCAGAGAGAAAAAGCCAAATGTTTGTTTACTTATTTGCAAATGAAAATATTGTGTTTAGTTTACTGTAAATTAAAACTTTGGTTTTCTACCTGATTGTAAATAGAAACATATGCGTGATTAGTGACTACCAGCCTTCCAACAGTCATCCTAAACTCTTTAAGTTATATTTTGAAAGTAAATGTAAATCACTGTTTTTCTGCTTGTGATGGCAGACTTTTTTGGCACTTAGAAAAGAGGCTGCATACCAAATTTATAAAAATATACAAAGATAATGTTCATTAATGTGGGTTATTATGCAAGTGCTGGACCAGAATTCATAATAGAATCAAAGGTGTAATAGAAATTAAACTTACATTTAATTTTAATTACAAATTACCTCATTTACTCAGTCCCCTACCACAGTCTGCTCAATGATCATTATCATGACACAAAAAGCACCACAATATTTGTGAGTCTGCAATGTGCTGCAGCTAGATTCCTTAAAGGAACTAATTCCTAGTTCTGAGGGGCTGGCACTATTGCAGTCACCTTAGTGCCTTCCACTGTCACTGGACAAAGCCATATGACTTTCCCAAATAAATTAATGTTCGAATTAGATATTTCAGATCATCCTATCTTTATTTGTTGAAAATTAGTCTTGATGAAAGATCCTGACCTGGGTAATTTGTTCAAACAATAAGTTATCCTTAAGTGAAATGCACCAAACAAAATATGTACATTATTTCTGAGCTCATCTCTTTTAATAGTTGTCATTTTCCATCAATAGAAGCTTTTATATCTTTTTGTTTCTAAATTGTTAAGCTCTACGTGGCTTCAAGCTACTTTTGCACTCAAGACACTCCTCAAGCTTCCCTTCAATAAGAGAGATAGATGGAGTTCCATGCCCTTTGGCAAAGTATATTTTCTAATTGATTTGTTGTGTTTGTCTTGCTTGAATATTCTCCAATGTATCTGCCTGATTAAAAACATTGTAAGTCCTTGCATGAGGCTGCTCCAGTGCCAAGTGCAGAAAGTAATTTAACGTCCATTTGTGTGCTCGGGACTTCACTGTGTGAATGTTCAGTGATGAGGCTGAACCTTTGCTGCAAAGTCTCTGAAATTGATCCCAATGACTCCAGAACTCCTCTGAACCCCTGATTCTCAGTCTGTGTTCTTGATATGCAAATCTGGCAACAGACTGCTAAACTTGGTGTTTAGCACAGCCTCTGCTACTCTTTGCTCAGCTTTCTCAGTCAAATGATTTTCTTGTTGAGCATTTGTGTTCTTCGCTATATCAGAGCATTCTTCTGTCTATTATGCAAAAGCCTTATCTGCAATGATTTGAATTTGCTTTTAAATGCCAGTAACAATGTTAGTATGGAGTTAAATGCCAAATTCTGCAGTGTTCATCTAAACCCAAGTAATTCTGATTTACAGTTATTTATTAGTGTTTATTAGTGATTTTTAAAAAATGTATTTTGTGTATGTCATGTTGAATTGTTCTAGTGCTTAATGAAAATGTCCTGTGCTGTTAAGTTGGTTTTTTGAAAATGTGTATAATTTTGAAGATGTACCCTTTTTTATCAGTCTGGCTTTCTAATGCATTTAAAGGAAAAAAAAAAAAAAAGGGTGAATTCCAGGTAGCTAACTTTATTTCCAATAAATCCATCTCCAATGGCATTATTTTTTCATTATTTTACTTGCTTATTAGTAAAGTCATACACCAACCATTCCAGTATTTTGCCTGACTTGCCCAATTTATGGATATTGGTTTTGCTTGTTTGTTTTTTAAAGCTTAGCAATGTAATCTCTTTCTGACACTCTTGTTGCTGCTTGGCTAACTGTCTCAAAATTTTGAGATGCAAATTATCCAGATCTATTTTATTTCAGCGACTGTTAATTAACTTTCTCTCTCTAATAATTGTTGTAGAAAGCACTCACCCTGCAATGACATCATCTCACTTTTTCCTAAATACTAATACTTAATGAATACTTTTGTCTTTTTTCTGTAGTATTATTTCTATTACTACTTCTGCTACAAACCAAGCAGATACACAGCACAGTTATAAATTCTGTCTTCTTAATAAAATCTCTCTGTGTCCTCTGCTGTCCATTTTTTCTGTATTTTTCTTTTTTCCTTGATCAGTTATGCAATTGCTTCGTCCTGACTCATGTGCATCCCTGGGAATGGCTTTACATTCTTTCATTCATTGTATGCCTTTCACTACTCATCTAAATCATGTTGGTCATTTTGTTTTGGGATTTTTTAACCAATATGACCTAATTTCTGTTTGAGTTATCCATGAGCTTGGCACTTGTTCTTAAACAGTGCCCAACTTCATACATCCCAGATCAGTTTTTCTCAGATGACTTCTGTAGTGAACAATTCTCAAGGTTTTTTATTCAGATTTCCATAATTACAAAGTTCTTTTAAGGTTTGCTTATTTTGCTGTCACCTCACTTTGTTTGTTCTCTTGCATCGTGGGGAGTTTTATTTTGTACACCTTGATCTTACAGTTTTGAAGAAGGGGGAAGTAAAGGCAAGTTGGTGTTCTAAATGTTCTTCCAAGAACTGTACCTTTCTTTTTTTTAGTCTAGGATTGGTAGATCAATCTGGAAATCTAAAAATTTATTTGTGAGAAGACACATCTGTTAGATAAAGTGTTCAAGTGCTCTCATCTGGAATAGAGATTTTGAGGAAGAAGTTTATAGATTGAATACTGAAACAATACCATCCACAGACTGTGAGTTTAATCTTGGTAAACACAATCATTGTATTATTCTTCCTCCTCACCTGAATATTTGCCTGAGAAGAAACAGTTTCTGAATCATCTTGATACAATAGGACACTTGAGGATAGCAAGTTTTTGGATTTAGAGCATTTTTTGAATTTTTTTTCTCCAACTGATACTTATAAAAGCAGAATTTTTGCTTTGGTTTGGTTTTGCTCTTGTATATGAACACTTGTCTTCTATAAAGCAACATAAAATGTGCTCACTGTAACAGTGAAAATGTATATGAACTGCTGTAGTTAATCAGATGACACAAAAAATTAACTTGTATCATCTTAGGGTTACCTTTGATTGCAGAAATCACTCTTTGTCCTGACTAGGTGGTTCAAATAAATTGTGCAAATAGACAATGAGGTAATAGAATAAATTAGAAGGAGATGAGTAGTAGATGTACTTTATTCATCAGAGAAATGTCAGAGTACTGTATATATACCACCTAAGAAATAGATTTTCCCGTTTCCATGTTGTTTCATATTATTGTTTTGATATGAAATAATAGGACGAATCTTGAGTGCTCTTGAGTGGATTAAACATACCCATTTATAATCCACTTTTTATTCCTCTTCAAGTTTGCGTAACTTATATGGATCAAACATGAGTCTTGCATCTGGGAGATCCATACCACTGGCTGATGAAATGGGCATAAAGGCTATAAATTCTTTCAAATAGTAAAATAAACTATGGAAAATTTATTTACATTAACTTTCTGTGAGTGAAGGGGCACTAAACAACTGCAGGGAAGACTGGGCCTACAATATTGCTGTGATAAGTACCATTTCTGAGAAGATACTTTAAGTCAATTCTAGTGTTATGAGAATTTTTACTTCATGAGAAAAGGCTTTGGGTTTTGTCTTTAGTAAAGTAAACCACAGTAAAATGAGAAATTAATTTAAAACTGTGTTGATTCAGAAATAATTAAGTATGGCAGCACTTACATCTAGTACACTCAAGGACTGTAAGTAAATACATATTGCACTTAGGCTGTCCTGAGTGTTTACATATTTTATGCACTGCAGTATAATAGTTTTAAATGTCTTTAAATGCAAACTGCTGCTGCAGTTTGATTGCTGATTTGAGATAATACTTCACTAGTGTTTGGAAAATAAATTCCTCTGGGAAAATCAATATTTATCATGTGAGATTCTGTACCTTGGTTTCTTGGGGGGGAGAGGGTGGCCTCTGGGCTGATTGTTCATATTCTAATGTATTAGCAGATCTATTTGTGGAATAAAGGATTTTCAGTCCAGATCCCTCTGTCATCCTGCTCTCCTCTGTCTCTTCCTTGAACACCCTGCCCTGGGGTGGGTAAATTCTACATTCTGAACTTGAGAAAGTAGAAGCTCTGCCTCCTGCTGCCATGGCTTGTTTCCTCTGCAGCCAGTAATGTTTGACTGTGTGTGTGTTCAGCAGGGATTGGGAGCACCAATGTGTGGGAAGGAAAAAGGGCCTTGCAAATACCTGCAGGAATGTGCTTGGCGAGGTTCCTCTCCAGCTCAGAAATAATGACAAACCATGCAATGGAACTGCTTTGTTTTCCTTTGTTGTTAAGTGGGTGTAGGCATATATGTATGCATGCAGCAAATGTGCATAAAATAAATGGCACACCACTAATATGCTCTGATTTGTCTTCAGAATTCTCCCATGGAGTATGATGCTTTGAATAATTCATCATGCATATTTCTTCTCTGTATAAGTGCCTTTGTTTCAAATTTAGCAAGCTGTTCTCTATGGACATGTAGAAATTGCAGGATAAAAAAGTTACCCTGCCCAGTCATTCATCCACCTGAGTAGGCACAAGCAGGATCCCCTCTTCCAGAAGGTGAATATCCTACAAAACAGGGTCATTGCACTGTTTACCTCATGCCCAGAACTCCAGGTGTTCAGCAGGGGGAACGTGGCTGCTCCCCACACTGCTTTGGGTTTGAAATCACATTTTGAGGGATGCAATTGCTTCAAGGACTTTTTGGGAGATCATGTGACTCCTTCATCTGAGATTCTTCATCCCAAATTGCTAATTCCACAGAGCAGCTGTTATCAGGAATGCAGTGACCCCCCCAAAGCCACCTTGCCTGATTTAAAAGTGCGAATGTCCAGGGCACAAGCACAAACTGAGAGCCTGCACCTGAGCAAATTTAGAGCTGCAGTATCCTGTGCTGTACATTCTGAAGAGATGGAAATCAAAGTCCTTTGTAACAGTAATAATTTTGAGTAAAATATTCAGCTGTAGGATTATGGATTAGCCATTGCTATGGCAACATGTACACATTCTTCAGTTTAACAATGAATTACAGAGTATTAGTCCTACACCTTAAAAGAGCAAGGCCAAACATTTCATTCTTTAAGGTTAACACAGGTGAGTCACAGTTTGGAATATATGTGCTGTATGTGTAACTGTTGAATTTATTGTTACATCTAACAAGTTGAAGGGGGTAATACATATCTAACATAAGAACTTGCTGCCCGATAAGGCTTGTGATATTTTTGCTGGAAGCCCAAGGATCTTTTTCTTCAATGTTCATTCATAATCTATTTTTTTCCCCTCCATATTGAAGGATATTGTTTCTGGGGTTGGCTGTGGAATGTCCATCCCTGGAGGTTCAGCAGGCCAAAGCCATGGTTGAAATGATCAGGTGTTTGCCACAGTCTCACTGTTGTCCCAAGGTAGGAGTTGACACTTGTAGAACTCCCTTCCAGCCAACGTATGCTAGACTGCATATGAGTTCTAATAGAATGAGCTTCTCCTTCTCTCTTCACCTTCAATTTTCTGATCTTCTGATGCTGGGGGAAGAGGAGCATGCACAGTTTAGCTGGTTAGGCTGCTGTCAGAAAGAGAAAATTATTAACTAAGTACAGTTTGATGGTAAGGTGTTTTTGTTTATTACTTTATTTTGGCCAGTTTGTCTTTTTAATTTTTTTAATGATTAATGATGAAAGTTTTGAATTTCATACCACTTTGTCATTGGAAATGGCAAATTTACTGGCAGGCAATGACATCTCTCTGTGAAATTTTAAAGCATTTACAAGTCATAACCTTGAAATACATGAAGATTTCCATAGTGCTTTTGTAGCAGTGTTTGCATGCTTGTGTATTTGTTGCTGTTTACTGAAATTTGGTTTCTTGGCAATTAAGTACTCCTTCAGTAGAGAGAAGTGAGAAACCTTTCTTGGGAATTATTTTTCCCTTTTCTTTTTTTCTGAAACCTCATGAAGTGAGAAATGTGTGTCCATTTTATTAGCTGTATGATTAAATTATAGGTTTGTTTTTTTTTTTTTTGTTTTTTCCTTTTCATTTTGCTAGGAAATATTAGCTCATGTAAAAGATTTCTGGTTTTTGGATAACTTTTTGCCATTTCAAGAAGCCAGAGCTTAGGTTTCTCAGCTGTATTTTTCCTTTGTTTTATATGTCTGGATATTATATGAATCTGTACTTCAGTACATTCTAGCAGATTTTAAATAAACCTTTTCTAAATTAGTTAAAGAAATTAGAAAATTTCCAGGGAAGTCCCTAGCTAGGTATTACATCTGTCAATTTATGTAAAGCTGGAGTAATTTTCCTTAGCCTCAATCAGCAGTTTTGTTCAAAACTCAAATGTAGTATTTGCTGAAGGCAAATACCATTATTTTAGGGCATATATCAAACTTTGATCAAGTACCAAATATTTTGCTGTTGGAAGTGTAATGTCCCAACTTATATCAACAATGAACTAGTTAAATAAGAAGCTAAAAGAAATCTGAAATGATGCACAACAGTGTGAGAATCTCTGGAGGCCTTCTGTAAGTAAAGTGAGACAGAAATCACTACCCTTGCAAGTACTGATAATACACAGAGGTGTTTGTCTTCATCACTGCTGAGAATGTGGCATATTGCTACGTAAATTTGATTTGAGTCCTAATTAAATATTTAAAAGATGTTGGCTTTCTATTGGCTTTTTGAGAAGATGGCATATTCTAGGTAGAAAACCTGCTGGCTTCATCTTCCTATATATTTGTTATGTTATGAAAGATTTGTTCACAAAGTATTATGAATCTGGTGTTGATTTGAACAAAAATGTCTGCTAATTACTCTCTGAAGACAGATATTTTAGCTTGAATATAACAGGTTTTACTTCTCTTGGGGATGTTCAAGAGCACTGATCATACATAAATTATATTAATAGATGATATTACATAGATTATATTAATTAAATGGGAGTATTATTTTCTTAAGGGTTTGTGCAAGTAGTCTCTGGGAAATCTACTTTATTTTTCATATTATTTTGCATTAACAAAATTAATCTTAATTTGAATACAATATGCTATTTTAGTACTTGAGAAAACTTTTAGAAAACTTTTTTTAGAAGAATTTTTGACCTGAAACTTGCAGGGTCTGGGTCTGGTCTTCTATATCTGGGTATAACTTTTCTGGTTTTTAAGGAGCAACTTAGGCGTCAGCAGATGGAAGTCAGGCCTGGACAATGTCCTTGTTGCTGGAGTCTCCTGGCCTGCTCAGGTGGCAGAGCTGTCTGTGTGGGACTCTTTTGACAGTCACAGTGGTATCCACTGCCCTGAGTGTGTTTGTGCAGTCTGGAGCAGTAGATTGTCACCAGGAAAGCACCATCACCTACGTCTGCAAGTGCAGAGGGGTTTTTTTGCACGAGGAAGAAGGCACTGGAGAGCGTCCTGGGGAGATGCTGTTACTCTCTGATTCCCAGGTGCAGTTCTAGCTTAATTTCCGCCTGATTTACTTCCACAGGAACTAGCAAGGGGAACATGTCAGCTGCTGTTCTTGTTGAGAATTAAAATTTAATCCTTTGGATTAAAATTGAAAGGACAGTGACCTGATATGATTTCCCTTCCCAAGTTTCCTATGGCAGTGCACAGTAAGTGTGAACGGAACATTTGGACCATTCCAAGCAACTGAAGAGGAAATTCAGTGGAAGCCTTGCTGAATTTACCAAGCCTAGACAAGTGTGGTATTTTATTTTTCTAATGAAATTTTTTAAACTAAGATTCCTTTCATTACCATTTGTGCATGGAAATCAGAGATTCAGAATGAGATTATAATTCATTCTTTTTTATATAAACATTGCATATACAAACTTCATGAAGAGAACATTATTAAGAATGAAGAAGCAAGTGGTCACAAGAAAAGAGTGTTAAGACTGGCATTGCAACAGAAATTCAACTTCTCTTGTGCTTATGCATTCTGATGAAGTAATCAGAGTTAGGTAAGAACACATAATACTTTTGTAGAAAACTTCTTCCTTACTCAGTGCACAAGATGGACAGTGCTCAATTAATGAGCAGCTATTTGAGGTGTTGTTTTATCCTCGGTGTTTGATATGTGGCCCTAAGCCTTATTTACAACACATTGTTCAGACCTTGATCAGATGTCAGAATTATTAATTTCCTCACAGGCTTTTCTGTGCTGCTCATCACTACTGTATCCAAGTGCCACACAGGTTTTAAATTAAATTTATCTCCACAAAGCCCCAGTGAGGGATGTGGTATTATCTCTGTTTTCCAGATGGGGAACTGACAGAGATTAAGGTCAGAAAAATTCACCAAATTTGGATGTACCTTTTAAGACACAAGATTGGATTTTAGTGCCCTTCAGATCATACAGGATGTTCAGTGTTCAGAAAACACCACTTGCTACTTCAGTGTCAGGTGTGTTCTGGTGGCTGGATAACTTTCCCAGCAGCTTANTTTACATGGCACTATTGATTGCCAAAGAAAACTTTGTATTTGATACCTTGGGCAGTATCACACAGGAGCTCAGAGCTTTCTCTGAAACAGGCACAACTTCAGTGACCCACCTGCAGAAATGAGGCACCGGGGCTTGCTGAAAACTCCAATATGACTTCATTATTGAAGACTGTTCCTTAATGCTTACATGTAAATTGGCATTACACAAGCCATCTGAATTCTCATCCTTGTCAATTTGGTCATTTGATTTTTGCAATGGAGAAAGATTAATTTGGACTATTGGAATTTGTGATCCAGTTAATTTGGGGTATGAATTTTAATTGAGAAACCATATTGCCTCAAAGATAGTATTGTCTTCTCTGTGATAAACGTGAAAAGGATCTTTCCAAATGAACTTTCATTTATTTTCATTTTATGTTTAGATTTTTTACATCTGTGAAGACATTCTGAATACCAGAAGATTTGTGAGCAAGTCTAGCAAAATACTGTTTCTCTGTTTGGAAAAACTTTAATTGGTGATTTTTATGTGTTGTGTCCACATTTTGTATACTGAGTACATTTACATGATTTTCCTTTCATTTTCTCCACTGGCAGTTTATTTTATGCTAGTTTTTGTTTTAGGCCTGCTGATTGCTTATAGAGTAGTATAGCGAATTCAAGGTAAGCCTAAGTTCTCTATAGCTCTTTAAAAGCAGCAGTGTAGACCAAGACAGACCAAGTCTAAACATGGTGGTTTATGAGTCTTTCTGATTATTTCAGAGCATTTTTGTTGCATTAATTTGACCAGGGAAAAAAGATTTGACTGTATCATTTTGTGCTCCTTAGAATCTATCTCTGCTTTGCTATTTCTTATCTGTTAAATACTTATTTCTTTATATTTTCCCAAAGCTCTTTGAAATCCTTAGCTGACAATGATTAGAGAAGTGAAATGTTTCTTACATTCATCAAGAAAGGTATCAGAATAGTGGCTGGTGTGATGGAATTATGTAGATAGTTAGAGGACCCCTTTCTTTAAACACCTTTTTATTGTTAATCTACTTAGCTTCTTATTAGACTACATTCCTCATGCCAAGCTCATGTTGTTTGTGGAACTGTGAGGTTACACTGTGTGTATGAGGTTGGACAGTTTTCTCCTAGCTGTGAAGTGCACTCAGGGAAGCCAAAACGACTCTTATAACAACACAAGAAAATGAGTTTTTCAGTAGTTCCGAAGTCTCTTTTGTTTACAGTTGTGTTCATTTCCAGACTGCTGAGAGCCAGCTATTTCCCAGAGCTTTATGGTATTGATGTGGCATTACTTACAGAACAACTGCTGGCTATTGAGGGAAAAATGAAAGTTAGTGAGAACTTTGCTTGACTAAGTATGATTTCCTACTGGGCAGCTTGGGTAGTACATATGTATTGTGCAAATCACCTTTTAAATAATAAATTATGTCCATTATTTAAGAAGTGCAATGGTAGTCCAAAGTTTTCTTTGGAAATAAACCATTTCCACCCCCCTCTGTACAATGTGCTAGGACTGGGGCAGTCAGGGCTGTGGGTGCAGGGCTGTGGCACTGAGCTGGCAGCCCAATTTGTGAGTTAGGTACCTGTCCAGAGGAGGAATTTGGAGGAATTCACAAATAAATCAGAGCTTCAGCTTTGACAAATGCCAGCCAAATTCTTGAAGCTACAGAATGATCCCTGGTTGAGTTTTCTGCCAGTTTGCCTAAACATTCATCCTGCAGATTGCAGATTAAGATTTAATCATATCTATGGATTTCTAATTACTCATGAGTATCTTATTAGAAGCCCTGGCTGGCAAGGAGCTCCAAAGACCTTTAAGTAGATCATACAAATTTTTTTTTCCTCCAATTAGTTGCAGAACAGTCATCTGGCACCCAATTCTTGTTTAAAATGTTAGCAAGTTTACAGAAAAATGAGAGCATAATACTCTCAGTTATTCCAATCCACCATGTGACTATAAATGTTTTTTAATCTTAAAAAGTTAAAAGCAGGAATAAAACATTTTTTGTTGATGCCTGAAGTGATACAGCATAGGAAAGAGAGCCAGAAATGCAGCAAAAACATACAAAACTATTTGCTTGGTTTATGGCCTGATTATGTGACTCATGGAGTTTTCTATTGTGAGTCTAGGTTAAAAAATAATCATATAGATTGTTTTCTAAAAGGAAAAGCATGAAGAATCTTATGGTAGTTGCAGATAGATGAAAATGCATATTTTTCAGGACATTTGGCAATCATGAAGTAAAAAGCAGCCAGGAGAGCTATGTGCAGATGCAGTGAAATGCATAATTAATAGATGAATATGAAAATCAAAATAATAAATTTGTAAAAATAATGAGTAGTTAAATTTTTTCCTCTGTTTATATAATTTTTTAAGCATTTCCTAATCTTTTACCTGGGACAATACAGGCCAGCATATTGAAAAATGCAGGTTTAGGCTCTTTTATTGCAGTATCTTCCCCTTTGGTTTTGGTTTCTCTGCATTTCTGGTTCTAGTATTACAGTGGATAAAATGCTTTATTATATCAGTGATTTCGAAATTTGACTTTAAGAATATTGACAAGATCATCTTTGACTTCTCTTACTTGTGCAAATCAATCAAAGGAGTTGCTGGAGTTGTCTTAAACCCTGATTCTGAAAGTAACCTAGTGAAGCCAAAAAACTGTTTAATAGATTTTGGTGGTTAATTTGCTAAGAGCACCTGTCAAGTGGGAAAAGATTCCTGAAGAGCAACTTGAGGTGAAAATGTAACCCCAAACTTCTCAGGCTTAGTATCCTATTGGAATAAATCTACTGCCTGTATGTATTACATAACAGGAACTGCAAGCCACTTTCTCTCAGCAGAAAATATCTTATGAAAAGAATTCAGTAAATTGCTGTATTTTAATACAACTGTATTTTCTGCTATTAGATATGAAGCTTCTTGAAAAAAAATTATTTAAGACAGCTTGTATTTGCCTAAATTTATTTAAATCATAGTGTTCAGAATTAATCTAACCAAAGATCTGTAAGTAGGTTCCTGTCACGCTTTAGTGCTGGTTTGACAGCGAGTATTTCCTTTTCCAAAATTTGCTTATTCTTTCAGTTGGTTTGTGACCCAGCTATCATTGAACATTACCTTGTTGAGCAAGCACCCTCACAGTGCTCTATACAGAAATGCAGAAAGCTCTGGTTTCTGCCACAGGTTTGTTTGATAAAGATAGAGAAGTGACCAGAAAGCAGGAATGTTATTTGCCATTTTCCAAACATATGTTCAAGTAAAGAGAGAGCATCTGGGGAAAATCAGAGGGAAAACCTGTGCAGAGGGGGAAAAGTAAGCCTAGAAAAGTGTACTTTGCATGCAGTCCACAATTTGACTGGTTTAAATGAACCAGAAATAGCAAGAACAAGTCACCCCAGGTTGCATTTTTCCAGTGAGAATAGTATAAATTTTTTCAAAAATATCTATCAAATTTCAGCATTAAAGCAACACTTTTACTTTTTTTTAATACATAATTAGAAATGTATGTCCTTGCCTGGGACATGCTCGGGGCTATGGCAGAGGGCTCTCAGTCTGTAGGGGACAAAAGGATGTGGGGAAAGGTGTGGACATAAATCCTTTGGAATTGTGCTTCAGTAATTCCAGTGTTTGTGGAACAACCTGGTTTAAGTGGTTTTATTTTGGAGAGCAAGCACATATATAAAGTAATGGGAGCTAATGGGATTTGTCTTAAATTTTCCAACATCTAGAAATAAATATAAATGCTCTGTATGTAAATGTAAAGGAACTACTATCTAGTGTTATTAGCTATATACAAATGTAAATCTGACAATAAATTTTCATTAAAGGTCTATTTTAATTTATATACCCGAGGAATTGTTAGGCTAAGTATGGTGTCAGCATTTTCCTCTCAATATTTGTGTTACATTTATTAATTCAGCAAGCTGAAATGCTTGTGGAGATACTCAGGTCTCACAGGAATTGCTCTAAATATAATAAATTCAAATTCATAGTATTACCAAATAGCCATGGTCTAATAATAATAATAAGTTTGCATTCAGTATTAAATTCTGGGCAAAAGGACAAAGAAACAAAATACAGGAAATAAATCTTTAAAAATGTTTACTGATTCAGGAGGGCTTTTGGAAGTGATGTGGCTGGTTTCTCAGTGAAGAAATTGTAAAATTCTGGACTGTATCTGGAAACTCATCATCTAACATCTCCAGCTCATACCACACTTCTTTTTGTCTGGACTTGTGCTGGCCCTGAGTTGTGTGGACCATCCTTTTGCCATAGCACACCCTGTGCTCTCTCTCTCTGGTTGTGCTTTGGTTCATACCACCATAAAGGTTTGGGAAGAGCCATTACTCTCTTCTCCCAATGGACTTCTTTGCTCTTTGAATCTTTTCACTCAACTCCCTGCAGCTTCTCTTTGCAGCTCTCTTTGCCCCGTCTCTGCTGTCCAGCACTATAGATGTCCAAATGCTGTTCACTCAGAGGAAATAGGAAGCCACTTCAGGGGAGGGCTTAGTCTTGGTGTGTATTTCTAAAGCCCATAAAGTGACTTTATGTATTGCTATATAAGTAATAATAATAATAAAAGCTTTTACTTCTCTTCCCATTTTTAAAGCCACCTTTTTTCCCACTGAAGGGTTCAGCAAAAGAGCCTTCCTAGTTGTTCTATCATGTCAGCTCTCTTAGTCTGTGGCTTCAAAAGGAATGAACTTAAGCTCGAGTGTTTCAATGTGCAGTGTGCTGGTCTCTATAGTCACCTTTCTCCTGCATCCCTTCTTTTGCTGGGGTACAGTTTTCCTTACGTTTATATATCTCAAGAGATGTCACAATTTTTTATTGCTCCTCTACCATGTAATGTAGCCCTAGTTAGCCACACTAGGAAAAAGGATTTTCATGGTATAATTTCTGCCATTTAATGCATACAGTAAAGCATTTTCTTAATTTTTTCCCTTTCTGCCTTTCACCTCTCTGCTTTAAAAAATGGCATGATTTGTATTAATATTTTTCCCTAATAAAAATGTATTTTCCCTTGATCTTATTGTTGGTAATACATTATTCAGTGTTCCTTCTTAATAAAAGCCATTGGTTGTTCCATTACTCACAGCAGTTATTACAACACTAAAGGTCTCGTTCATCAGAATGACTTGCAGAGGCAAAACCAAATCCCTGAGTTCTCCATGCATCAGGATAATAGCTGTGGTACATGCAAGTTATTAAAAAATTGAAATATAATGTGTGTTTCTTTGTTTTCTTTTGCCTGTTTTTTCTGTTCCCCTCCCCACTCTCCATAAGATTAACACCAAAGAAGGATCTGTGAACATCATTTATTTTATTGCATATGTGTGTTTATTTAATATATTTTGTTCTTTTGGTAGAAGTTGTTAAGAGTGAATGGTTGATTTTGATTGATTTTATCCCATTTCAGAAAACATCCTGCTTAAAATCACAGATATATTCCATGGATTTTGATTTGTTCATAATTATCAGACTTGTCTTTGAATTCCTGCTGAATTTTTGTTGGATGATGATAGAAGGAGGTATTATCTTAGATAACCTCTGCTAATATGAGGAAAAATGGGCATGGATTTTGGGCAGAGAAGATTGTGAGAGGTTCTAGATCAAGTCTTGGGACTGGGATTCTGTTTGAAAGATAACTTCTGTAATATTGTGGTACAGTTGTTCATGCATTCTGGCATAAAATGGACACAAACCTACTGCAGGATAATGCAAGACAGCAATTTTATTTCATGCTCATAATCGTAAAAGGTTTTTTAAAAAAGTAAAGCTGCAAGTCTAGCTAGGATGTCAAAACAAAAACAAAAAAGTGATGCTTGGAAACAAATCCTCTTATTTGAAGTTTGGCTGTTACCTCAGCGGAGAGGTAAACAAGGGCTTCCACTGCCAGACTGATTTTCTCAGCATGGTTAAATGGTGTATGAGTCACCTGAGCACACAGGGTACACTTGGACACTTGAAGAATGTCGAGCCTGTTCAGCGCTTTCATGACTCTTCTAAACCCTCATTTTTCTACAAGTTTAATGTATTATATAACTCTTTGCCTCTACAAACCTTTTCATTTATTGTTTATAACTTTGCACTCTTTACCTGAATGATAAGGAAAGAACCAAGTTGGGCCTAATTTGTATTCCAAAACGCTTGCTATAGAAATGAATTTGACAGCTATGTCTACTTCATTTAAAAATATTTATGCCCTCTTCATGTATTATGGATATTATATCGCGTTTGATGTCTAGTTTGAGTCTGCATTTGCTGATTAACTTGTCAAAATTGCAATTGCTTTACAGTGTTGCTACAGGGTTGCTCACTTGCTCTTAGGTACTGCATTGTTCTTGGTCAACAAAGTTTTGGGTGTCTCAAGTTTGAATTGGTGTTTTTGCAGTGGTTGTGAGGATTTTGGGAGCAAGGGAGAGGTATTTAAAAAACGTGTTTTGAGATGGACCAGAAAATTGGGAAAGAGGAAACTTAGGACAGACTTATGACATTTTGGTTGTGTGTACCCACGCATTGCCTGATTAGGTACAGTAGACAAGATGTATAATGCCACAAGAGGGATAATTTTGAAAAGTAAATGTGTGTGCTAGT
>VXBU01019395.1:0-13591 GCA_013400315.1 Bombycilla garrulus | reverse complement strand
AAAAAAAAAAAAAAGAGAGAAGGCTAGTATTGTATTTGACCTGTAGCTTTTCAATAGGCTACAGTGCTTGGTTTGAATTTTGCGCATTTTCTGCTTTAGAAATGTTGATGGGGCAGCTGGTCTGGTTACACAAAGCATGTTGAGACAGGTTTGGGGGCAGTGCAGCTTTCCTGTCAGAAGCCAAAGATGAAGATGGACATCAGCTCACTGGTGATGGGCAGAATGGAGAAAAAGTCTTGTACAGAAATAGCCAAAATATTGGTGTCTTGTCAGCACTGGTTTGGTTACAAAAGCAAACTGCAGGACCATACTGGCTCCTGTGAGCAAAAGCCCATCCCAGTCACACCCAGTACAACTGGGAACTGTCTGTTTTTTATCAGGACCTCAGAGCTCCCTCAGGTCACTGCTCATCATACTGTCAGTGTCACCTGGTGCTGTGCTCAGGGGTGGTGCTGCTCTCTCCGGGAGCTTTGTGCAGTCTCCTCTTTGGGCCCAGTGGTGCAACCCCAAGGCCACAGCCAGGCAGGGGAAGGGACAGTTCTCAGGGTGCCCTAGGAAAACCCACTGTAACAACAACACTGGGATTTCCAGGGCAGAGATTTCTGTGAGAGCAGAGTGGAAAGTCCTGTCCCACAGGGGCTGGGAAATCCTGCTGCAGCTCAGGGGAAAGGGAAAAGAGCTGCGAGGCAAAGGCTGTGGGACTGCAGATGGATGTCTATGGCAGCGCACACAGGAAGATGCTTAGGTGCTGTGCAACAGGCCACAGTCCATTTTCATTGTAAGTGTAGATCATTTAGCTTGATTGACCATGCTAAGAAAATGGCTATATATTTAAACAGTAATAATTTTGATGTTTTCTTCCCCGCTAGATTAAGCAGGGGAAGCCACGTGTAGTGGATTTGAGTCCATCATAATCTGTCTGTGATGGGAGGAATTGGTCCTTGTTAATGCTACAGGGTTGGTTACATGCATCACATTTAACATGCTTGCTGTTCAGTAGCTTCTGTGGGTGGTGAAAATGGAAAATAATCTGCACAAGGTTTTCCCTTCAACATCGTGTAGAGCATTAAATACCATCCCCATGGAGAGAATCTAGGCTATGGCTGTCAGAGATACAGGAGCACCTTTTCTAGTTTTGTAATTCTTCTTGGCTTTTTCAGAACAGGAATAGCATAGCATGTTATGTTTTGGCTTACTGAGAGAGAGAGGAATTTTTAATTAGAGGCCATTTTCTGGAACTGGAAGACCACAAAATACATAGTTTAAATCCTGTGCAAGAGTGGGAGTGAAGGGTGCTGAGAGATAAAGCTGTTCTAGGGACATAGAGCCAGTTAAAAAATGAAGTGATTTTAGGATAAAATAATTTCTTTTCATTAGTGTTTTCATGAATTCCTTGATGAAAATGTCACATCCTGGCTGCTAGCAACAAAGACATTTATTGCTAGGTGCTTGAGTTAAATAAGTAATATTCTGACTTGTATGGATTTCATCCTTACAAAGTGTCAGTGAGAGGAGGGAATAAGTAAAAAATTCCAAAACATGAAAAGAGGGAAGGTAGCCTGCAGGACAGGTCTTCAGTGTACAGTACTTGTTGAATATGGTGCAAAATTCAGATGTCTAAGTAGGACAACTATTTTCCCCATAACCAAACCTTTGAGAGGGAACAATGCCAAATATGAATTTAAGGATATAGGGGTTTTTTTTCTCTTAAGTACAGTGTGTAAGACAAGTTTTCTTATCTTGGTGAATTAAAAAAAAATACTGTTTCTGTAAGACCTTAAAACAATTAGATAGGAAGAAGTTTCTGTTTTGCCACATAAATTTGCAGTGTTTTTACAGAGAAACTGAGTATTGGAATCAAGCCTGTCAACATTTATGAACAGGTGATGTTAATATAGTAAAATAAACTTAAAATTTAAGAATACTCCTGGGATTGTTTCTAAAACAGTCCTTCCTATTAGCACAGAGAGATAATGGTACTGTAACTGTTTTTCTTTAATATACACGTTTGAAGTTAGCAGCCCATTTTGCATTATCTCTTCTTCTCCCATTACAACCAGATGTGCAGCTTTCCTAAAACAGTGCTCAGGGGATTGTCAGCAAAAGCCTTGAGCTTGGTTCCCAGCAGGTGCTGATCTCAACACCTTGTTCTAGGGAGGAGTAATTGTAAGAAAAAAAGGAAAAGAGGAATTTTGGAGCACCAACACCATCTCAATTAAGCATCCAATGGGGAGGTCTGTGGTGGCAGGAAGAGAACATTAAAGAACTGCTGCCATCACTCCTTGTAATCAGCAAACTTCCAATACTCTCCAGGTCTCTGATTCTAGCCATGACAGGTAACACCCTAATTATGAGCAGACACCCATCTTGATGTCCTATGGACCTGTTTTTAGGTGAACTTATCTTCTGTCCGGAAGAGAACTTATTTTCTGTTCAGAGTTCTTGCTGTGTATTTCACATAAATGATTCTACAGCTTATGCTGTTTAAAAACTGAAACACAAACCAAAGCCCCTAACCACAAAACTGAATAAATCTGGAAAACTGAGACATGTGTATAGATTTCCTCTCAAAAATAGATTTAATACATGAGTAGTATTTATGTAGGCTGGGGAAATGCTATGTGTTTATGATGCCTTTTTCTTGGACCAAAAATTAAGAGGCAGGCACGGTTAAGGGATAAAAAGTTTTTACTTTGGTATTTAATAAGGATCCTTATGGTGCAACATTTCGCCAAGGTGGAATGCACCAAAATACACATTCATGCATATACAATTTTATAGACCTTGCAAATGATCATATCCAACACAGATGCCTCAATGAGAGGCTTGGATGAATAGTGTGACATCTTCCTATCCTGAAGTATTCCCTTCAAAATGGGCTTAATTTTAGTTTTGAGGATGTTTTCTAGAGGGGACCTTGGTTTCTCAGGATAGCATAGGGCTTTCTGGCCTTGTGAGGCCTTTAGGATGTTTGGTCTCCTGGCCAAGAGAATACCAGGACTATGCTGAGTTATCAGACTTTAGGAATTACAAGTATGTATGCTGAAGACACTGAGAATACATAAAAGGTATGTAAAATAAAGGCAAAAAGTCATCATGGCATCACCTACTGAAATTTTACAAAATTATAAAAATATTTGAAAACATTTCATTGTATCTCAAGATTTTTCTTAATTTTAACACTCATATTTTTCAGGTTCCAATATAGATTTCCAGTGTATTTTTTTTTTCTTTTCCTAGTATGGTTTATACAGATTTCAGGTCTGTTGTGGCTGTAAAATTAATCTAATTGCTGTGTTAGCCTTTAATACTGTATTCCCACCTACAACTGCAGTAACACAGCTTGAAGGGAATTTAATTAGGAAAATGAGGCAGATGAAATAGGCAATGTAATGTATATCTGCAATATGAGGAAGAGTAAATACACTTTTCATCTGAATAGTCAGAATAGAAACTGTGTTAAAATGGGCTGAAATTTAATCAGAAATGGATTTCTTTCATTTTCTAACATTACTGTGTAATTGTCCTCCTTATTACTGGGGATTAGAAAGGCTACCATCATTAAAGATGGAACGTCTTTAACCAATTATGTATGGTTTCTAGTTTGCCTGGTCCTGACTTCCTCTTTATGTGAAAAATGGAAATCCCTGGAGGAACAGACTTAGCGTGGTCATTCCAGTCTGGGATTGGGAAGCCTTGTGCACACACAGTTTGGATTTCATGACCTGTGTGCACACACCTGTGCTCTGTTCATTCCTGCTGGTGTACAGACCATCTAAGCAATACATGGTAGAGTTCAGATGACTAAAAACCTGCTCTGCCAGTAGCAGTTTCCTGCATGGCAGCAGTCTGGAATATTCCAGCCTTGCTGTGGTGTGTTGCTGCACAGTTGTGGATATTTCACTTGTACCCATTGTGGTAAATTAAAGGATGTTTTGTTCACTAAGGACAAACCACAATGACAGAAAGCTAAAGTCCTTATAATACAAACCACAATGACAGGAAACTAATGTCCTCAGATTAAGATAAAACTCATACGTAAATATGCTCTTGCTCAATAAGTACTTGCTCGATAAGCTTTAAGTTCCAGAAATCGGAACAGGAACACCAAATAAGGAAAGAAGACACCCGAGGAAGACTACCAACCTTCATCCAAGGACCACCAGGAGGCAGAATGCGACCACCTAGCAACAGTAGGAGACATGCGCAGAGTACAACTAAGAAGACACGTCAGCAGGAAATGGGACTGTATAAAAGACGGACTGGAACAGGCTGTGAGTGCGGCAGTTGGTGGAGCAAGACTCCCTGTCGCCCAGCGCTGGTTTGCTTGTGCCTTGCTTGCTATAATTAATAAATTTCAATTTGACCCAAACTTCAGAGTGTACTGCAATTTATCACACCCATTACTTATTTCCCTAATGCATTTTTTAGCATTTGTGTTGGTTCTGAGCACAGATGATTGCACTGTGCAGAACAACACAGAGGATCACTAGGGCAGAAGGCAGCTGAAGTAATATATAATAGATCATGAATAATTGTTTAAGAAAAAGTCTCCCATAATCCCTTTGCAGAATTGGAGAGGGTAGCACTGAGAAGTCTGCAATATTACACAGCACAACCAGTGCAATTGTCACATTAGTTTGAAACACATTTATTTAGTCTGAATCAAGAGATAGAAATACATTATTCAGATACATTTTTGCATAGTAAACAAATAGAAAAGGTCTTAATACCTGCTTTAATTCTATGTATGAGACTTTTTAATGTTCTAATAATTCTGGATCAACCCACTTGGGCTGCAATGTGATTCTTCAAACTGTTGCAAGGAACAGTACAAGATTAGTGCTTTTACTTCACTAATTTTTCTAGGCCTGTTTAAAATAAGACAGGTAGTGAAGTAAGTAAATATCATGTAGTAGGTGCATGATGAAAACACAGTACAGGCAACCTAAAGTCACCAATCTTATTTTGCTACTGTTCGCTGTTTTTTGCTCATGGCAGCAATCAGCCAGAGGACTTCTCCAGTTGATTACCAAATCCCAGATTCTTTCCCTCCTTAAGTAAAATTTCAAATTATCAGATTTTACATTTAACATTTGTGATTTTGAAGCCTTGTTTCAGTGCTTAAGTCTGTCCCATGCCTCTGCACAGTACCTTTATTTAACAGTGTTCTGGAAGACAGAACAAGAAATTATCAGTAGTACTTTAATTTCTGTCCATAGCATTGCCAGGTGTGAGGGCAGGTGGTACATTTGATTTTCCATCTTCTGGAGATACCAGCTTACCATTTCATCACTGGAGGGTAGTCCTGGCTATGGAATATGTTTCTCTCCTCTGTCAGAAACATTGTTTTCATTGCAAAGAGAACCAGTCAGTCTTTTTACTGACTTGTGTAAAAACATTCTTCTGGAATGAAAAACCCCCACGGGGGGTTGCTGATGGACTGCTTAAGAGAAATGAGGCAGATTGATTGAAGTTCTTAATAGTTATTTTTTCCAAGCATCAGCACAAGATAGCAGGTGTTTTCAGCGCTAAGCAATTCTTCTAGTGGCTAAAGAGACTTGATTTTTGTATATTGTCAACTTTCAAGTTTAATATATGCTAAGGGACACATCTCAGACTCTTAGTCTTCTGTTGACTTCATGTGAAAAAGAATGTAGAACCTTTTCAGATCTTTGAAACAGGCATAGTTAAAATCTCCGCACTTCCATGGTGTGCTCAAGCACTTCCTTTCATCTGTGATTTTCAAAAATAAAACAAGACATGGTGTATGCTTAGAAAATGTTTATTACATGGAAATGTAGTAATCTGTTTTGTTACTGTGTCTTATACTAAGATTTACACCTATTTTTCTGGTGTAAACCCTGACTAGATGCATCTGCTGCCCTTAATTTAAGTTCTTCTGTGGAATCAGACTGCTGCAAAGCCAGAAGTTCCTTTAGAAGAGCAAGTATTTCTCAAAGACATTTTCAAAGTGTGTGGACTTAGAAGGGGTTGTTATGTGTATTTTTTTTTGTGGGAGCAGGTACAAGTGGGATGATAAATTAGAATAAATCTCTTAGATTAAGAACCAAGTTTAGGTTTTACTGCACACAGTAATCTTGCAAAAAAAGAACTGCAACAAAAGACCCTCCATGACTGTAGCAGTAGATTTCCCCATCTCAGGCAACATATAGAACTGAATTTCCTGATTAGTCACTTGGTTCAAGCTGGGTAATGTGAATATAATGCTACCGATGTGTCTGAAGTATTGTCACATTAAATTTTTCATTTCTTCTTATTTTACCCTGCAGTACCTTGGATATTTCTGATTGAATTAAATACTTTAAATACTCTAGGGCTTAAAGACTTAAAATAGACACAGCTGTAGCTATTTAAGGGGGATTTTTCATTCGCGTCACAAAGAGAGAAAATTTTAGTGAATGAAAGTGGAATTCTTTGACTTTCTGTAAGAGAAAATGTGGCAGTGATCGTCTTCACATTCCAGTTGCTCAAGCTAGAAAGTGTGGATGAAAAATGGCTAACTAAACTTTAGTTTGCCAGTATTTCTTCAGTGGGGGTATTTAATGGAGAGATTAAGAAATGTGGTTTATTTCATAAGACCTGTGTGCACTGATTTGCATTGTGGCAGAAAGACTGTGAAATCCTATTTGTGCTTTTCGAAGAACACATGACCCAAGTGTTTACAATGTAGGATAAATGAAAATGGGAGGGAGAAATTGCATTCTCTAGAATTTTGTAGCCCTGCCAAGATGATGAGAGAAGGGTTTAAGAAATTATATGTAAATTTTTTGCTTTGGAAAAAGCCTTTTCCAGCACTCCTTCAAAGATGTGAACATTTTAGGGAGGATGTAACACCCAGTTCTTCGGTGAGCCTAGGAGGCACTTTCTGTTCGAAGCTTCGTCAGCGGTTAGATTTTTTTATCCCTGTTGTTTGGAAAGGCAGAGTCAGTCCCTTAAGTACCTTAACCATTATCTCTTTCAGACCCTGAAGATCAGCAGGGATCATGCTGCGATTCGGGCAGCACCTGGTGAAGCCCTCCGTGGTGTTCCTGAGGACGGAGATGTGCTTTGCTCTGGTGAACCGCAGGCCGGTGGTGCCGGGCCGTATCCTTTCCTGCCTGCTGTGCTCCCACGACACGCGGGAGCCTGGAGCTCCTGTCCCAGGCAGGACACCTAGGGGCGCTTGGAAGGCCAGGTAGGATGCAATGGGTTTGTTCCAAAACCAGGCAGTGATGCTTGATCAGAAGATGCTTGATCAGTGTTGCAGAACTGCTGAAAACAGTTGCTTAGCAACTGTGACCTTCGAGGTGAATTTCTATTGACCTTTTCACCACAGAAGATGTATAAACAACCAGGTGCTGCTAAAAGTACTTTAAAGTCTATCAGAGGTGGTACTGTTTAAATTCCATATTATTCTAAATAACACATCCTGCTTCCTTTTTAATAATGTCACTTATTTTTAGATGTGGTAACTTCTTTATGGAGGATTTTCAACTTTTCCTGGCTAAATGTACACCATTTGTCAAATGCCAGTAGAATCCTGTATGAAGACTTTGAAGACTTTTTTTGGGGGGACAGATTGCTTTGATTAATTTAGGTGGGAATGGATTAAATAAACCATCTGTATAGTGCACATATTTCATGATGAAAATATGAAGCCTCATGGTGTAAGTAAAATTCTTGTGTTAGAAACTGTATTGTAACTTGATTATACAAGATTTGCAGTGTACCTATTTAATATATTTTACAGTGTAGTATGTTATTTTTCAGTCAAGATTCTGATGCTCTGTCACTTGTGCTGATTTCAGTGGCTGAAAGTGCAATTTTTCAGAAATAATCAAGACTGATCACTTTTTCCATAGAGGTTCATGATAAAATTTTAGTAGGAGCTCAGTTAGGCAAAGAATGACTATGATTGGAAAAAAAGGAAGTTGTCTGGAGTTTATTGAAATTTTTCTTGTTGGTTTTGTATGTTGTTTCTTTCATTATTTAAAATCAAGTAAATTTTAATATATATATTTTTAAACCCACAGATGTATTTCTTCTGAACTAGGGAACCTTCCTTTCCTCCCATCACTTCTGCAGAGTTGTTCAATACTGAACTTTTCTCTCCACCTGTTTTGAATGGTTTTTGTGTGTGTCAGAAGTCAGATCATGGCAAAGATGCACAGACATCATAGGAACTTTAAAGGTGTTCTTTTCTCACCAAGATATTTTAATAAATAAAATTAACAGTTTTTCTGATCTTCGAGTTTCTGAAATTCCAGATCCAAGGTGATTTACAGGTTTGCCATAACAAAAACCATTTTCAAAGCTATATAAGGTCAGTTTCACATCCGTCACTGTGTGGTGCAGGGCCTGTAAGTGCCTGAGCACTTGCAGTATGCATTGTGTGGATCAGAGAGGAAATAAACTGATATCTGTTCTGTGAGTGCAGGTTTTAAAAACAACATTTGAATAATTTTTTTTAGTTTATCAGTCAAGTGAGCAATTGTATCTATTGTTAAAAATAGAGTGTTTCAGATGAAGCATTCTTGTTTTAAAGTTTTGTGAGCGCCTAGTGATGACAAGTTAAGGAGCCTATAAAACTTAATTATTACAAGCTTCTTTCCTTCTTCAATAATTGAAGATTATAAACTCTTGTTGTATAATTATTGCTGACTTTTGGCAGATACATTTATTTGCTCAGGGTTTAGCTTTGTTATCCCGTAATGAGTATTGCAGTGTATTTTATAGTGTCACATTGTTTTAATAGCTTGTGTTGTAATATATAATGTAGTCTTTGTTTCTCCATTGAATAAATGTTCAGGTAATAAAAACCCAACCCTTTTCCTTTCTCATTACAATAAGAAGAAATTAGGAGAGATCTTGATGTAAAGGCTAGAATACAGTATGTAAAATAGAGCAATTTGCAGTTGTAAGCCTTTTAAAGTGTCTGTATAATACAGCATTCATCTTGAGACCTGGCAGTAAGAAGTGTATTTTCTTTGTTTTATTGCAATAATTTTATCTGCCTTGTCTTTGGCACATGTGTGACATTTTTTTTTCAGTAGAAAATAAAATATTAATGTATGTGAATTAGAGAGACAAAGGAAATCAGTTTGAAAGCCAGATCACTCCAGGTGGTGGCTTTAATTAACAAGTAAGGTTGAAATTCCATCTTGAAACAGAACATAGGGTTGGAATTATGAATTTGCAGTAATAGTTTTAAAATAAAACTATACTCTGGGGAAAAGTCTGTCACAATGGCCTTGTGGAGTTCATTGTGACTTGAACAAAGCCAAAGCAGGCTTGCTCAGTTAACACTTTGCAAAGTTTTGTTTTGTTTTGTTTATTTTGAGCTGCCAATCCTGTGAATTTAGCTTGACATTAGAAAGGCAAGTTTTGCTAAGAGTTCAAAATTAGGTAAAGTAAGAATACATTATTTATGGTAAGGAAAGAGCTCTCCTGTTGCTGGACAGAGCTGACTCATTTTTCCCAACATTGGACTTCTGCCCAGTGGGTGCACCGAGTTCATAGACTCAGGAACCTGTTTGCATTGGGGTCCCTATGAGTGATTACTGCAGATTCTTGGATAGGGAGGGGCTGGGTTCTTATTCTTGAGTAAGGGATATCCGACATTAACCTGGAATCTTCAGTGTGCAAGCTACAGTGTGCACGTGTGTGTGACAGTAGGAAACATTGACCTCTTCTGGCACAATGGGACAGAGGAGAGAGCTGCAGGTGCTCAAGGTGCAGGGTTGGTGCCTGCTCCCCTCAGGGGGTCCAGTCCCTTTGCTGTTACCCAGCAGGCAAGAACTCGGGGGTGTCGGACCACAGGCTGTCTGAAGGCGTTGTGACTTAACACCTGTAACAATCAGGGGTCTGAACCTGCTCTGCTCTTGCCTTCTCCTTGTCTGATATGAGAGCAGAAGGCACGTGGCATTGGGGACAGTGTTGATTAATGAGATACTGGGTTTGGGGTGTACTTCTGTGATGATTTTCTGGCGTTGCTGCAGAGCCAAAGGTCTGGGTGGGAACACAAACATTGTATTCAGCTGTAAGCTTGGGAGTGGGGACGAGGCAGCTGGCTATTCTGGAAGCTTACTGGGATACCTTAAACAGGCACCCACTCCCTTTTTTTACAGGAGTCCTTGTTTCCTCTCCAGTCTGCCAGCTTGCTGCTTTGCAGAGAGTGATTGTGAGAAGCCCTCACTTGTGGCTGCCTTGAACAGCTCTGTGGTTCTTTTGGAGGAGACAGATATTCAATGGCTGGAGCAGTGCAGGGATGTGTCTACAGTCAACAAATGCATTGTTTCTGTCACACAAAAGGCAAAAGACAAACTGAATCAGCTCATGCTAGCACCATGAGCTCAGCTTCACCTTGGCTTCTTGCTTGAATTACTTCATTCACAGCCTTGCTGCTTCCACAGCTCCACAGAGCAGAACTGTGGTGCTGTTCAAAGCAAATTCCATCTGCTCTTTGACATGGACATTTTGTGCTTTAATATGGTAACAAATAGCCTGTCAATGACCTACCATTTTATTGATGTTTTCATAGCCCTGCACCAGAGCTTTACACGACTTTGCTCACATCTTCAATAAATATGAACTGGTTTTTATCACTGCCTTTCTCATGGTCTTGTGCAGGGTACTTGTTTTTGTCTTGTGTTAAATATGAAAAATGAATTTCAACATTAGCAGAATCCATTTGGGGACTAGGACTTTTTATTATAAATAAAATTATTCATTAGTTATGTCCTTTTTTTTCAGTAGACAAGGTATTGATCTTTAGATTTTTATTCAGGATGGCATAAGAAGAACTAGCACAAAATGAACACAGCAATATTTGTAAATTGATTGAATGCAATATCTAATGACAGAGACAAACAGTTGATCTATGGCAAAACTATATATATTATACAAAGCATTTTTCAGCAGTTTATTGAATTGGTTATTAAAAGGAACAGTCTTTCCAGCTGGGAACAGCAAGCTGAGGGTTATTTGGACTAAGACATTTTATAGAAATTTGTGGTGGATGCTTTGGGTCCCTCACTAAGGGCACATGTATGTCTATAATAAATTAGAATAAACATTTTACAACAACTTTTCGTATAGGATTGATTATGAATAGTTTTTTCCATTAAAAAAAAACAACAAAAGGTTAACAAAAAAAGAAGACTGTTTAACTGTTATATACTGAATTTCTCTGGACTGTTTTGTACTGCTCTTTTCATAGATATCTAAGTTTTCCCACCAGAAAACATTCTGACTGTGGGGAATAGACCATGTATAAAACCCCAAAGCATATGATATTTTCTGGCACCTTCATCACTACATGGAGTTAATGGTCATTATTTGTTGCCAAGGCTGTGTGCTGTTCTGTGAGTTGCTGCCTCTTGTTCCTGTTATTAATGAGCAGAGAAAACATTAGTAGAACCAGATGCTCCCTTGCAAGGCTTGCTAACACCCCGAGCTGCAGTGTAATTGTTCTGGGTCTGCTGCAGGGGTGGGATGGGATCCAGGGTCAGGCAATGTGAGAGCAGCATCTGCTCAGCTGCATAGCTTGTCTAGCTGGGAGCTCCGTCACCTGCTGTCACCATCACTGGATTGCTTGAGACTGATCTATTCTGGAGGGCCACAGACATTTTCCTAATGATTTCCTTAAATTTTTGCAGTTAAAAATAAATTGTTATTAATATATTTTCAAAGTAATTTTTAATTTAGCTACAGACCTTGCCAGAGTTTCCACTGAAGATAGCACACTGGAAAGAACAGTGATATTCTCTCACAACTTTGGTTGAAAACCATGGCATTTATCTTGTACATGAAATTTTAATTCTTCATAAACCTACAGAACTGTTGTTACGATTTTATTTGTACATTACAATTTATCATATCTATATTTATGCTCCATAAGTATGAATTTTATGGGTTTCAGCCTAAATAAGTGTTAATATTTACCATAAAACTAAGATTAAGAAAATAAAATTCAGTTATATTGCAGAATATATGTTTATATCTACATATTGCAATAATGTACACTGCATGTTTGCAACAGCTTGTTAGACATATCTAATCTTGTGGGAAAGCATTTTTTTCTTTAGTGCTCATTACAGAAGCTTCCTATACATGACTACTATTATTAGTTTGTTTAGCACAGCGTTAACAAGCAGTCATGCTCCCTTTAGCTCTTTATCAGAGAGCTAAAAATAAAGGGGTTTGGTAAAGACTTTGTAATTTAAATATGAGGCTGGAGATGCAAGGGAATCACAATAGAGACACAAAATGTTTGGTACAGTAAGGCCTGGTCTACTTACATGAATTTTTCAAAATGTGTAATAACTCCAGAAGAGGAAGGCATTAGGAAGAGGATGCAATTCCTTTGCTGGTGCAGCAAGGACCTCCTGAGTGGGAAGAACTGATAAATGATGCATCTTATTTAAAAATGGTGGGAAGTACAGAATATATCTCTTCATCAGGAATGCAAAGGAAATTCAGACTTACTTTAGGTATTGTAAATTTCTGAAGCTTTTGAGTCTCAGTAAAAACTCCTGAATTTTTTCAGCCAGATCCCAAATGAAGCTGTTCCATGGCTGTTCCTTACTGATTCCTCAGGTTGGACTTATTAATGCCTTACAATATTTACTTGCACAAATGAGTGTAAGAAAAACAATTCCTATGCTTAATAACTTTTAACAGAATTAAGCTATGTTGTGCAGAGGGCAAGGACTGTGCCCTTGGCAGCTCAAGCCAGCTGAGCAGCTTTGCTATATTCTCCAGCTCCCTTCTGGGAAAAGGGCTCTCCTCAAACAGCCCAAGGAATGACTGATCCGCTGTGTGTGTGCAAACCACTTGAACTGCCTGGTGATAGAGAGGCCAGTTAATTATCTCAGTGCTGGTGTCATTTTGTTTGCAGTCTACAAACAAAAGGATGGTGTTTGACTTGCATTAGGAAATGCTGCTTCTGAAGATAACAGATTCAGGGCTCTGTGCACAAAAGCTTGTCTGTATGACCTATTTATGGGGATGGAGTTCAACTGCCTCATTTGGTCTGATAAAAATGATTTCTTTCCCTTCAAATCTTGTCTAGCTTGGTAGGTGCTGAATGTTGAAAGAGGATGTCCTTCACCATAAGGATACACAATTGTTTGCATTATTATAGTTGCATTACTATACTCGTATTGATGAAAATCCCATTCTAAATCCTTTGTACCAGTATTGTAAACAGAAAGGGAAAAAAATGAGAGTAGTGTGATCAGAAGTATTTTGCCTATTTGCAAGTGGAGTAAATGACCAATTAAATTACTTATTTACATGTATTCAGCGCATTTGTGGTAAGAATTTCTGACTGTGACACAACCTCCATCAGAAGAGCCATTAGAAAAGATGTGTAAGGGAGAGGCAGCAGCTCCTAGGTTGGAGCCTGTTGCCTCTTACCAGGGCTGTGGAGGGCCAAACAGTGTCTTATTATTCATGTGTTGAACCAACCTTCAACCCTGACTGTGTGGAGAGTAATGAGGTCTCTGGGCTTGTAAGCAGTGTCATAATAGGCTGGATCTATGCAACTAAATTTCTTGACTACATTGCTAACTGTCCTAGGTTACAA
>VXBU01019393.1:11301-37670 GCA_013400315.1 Bombycilla garrulus | reverse complement strand
TTTGCTAATCTATCTATAAATGAAGACATTACTTGTAGGTACTGTTAGTTCTTGGATTGGAAGGTAAACTTCACAGATAATGTAGTGGCACTGCCCTGTCTTTAGTGTTGAGTCTGTGATTTTGTTCTTCTAAGCTCAGAATCCTGTAGTCTTCTGTATTCTGTTAATGATTTGTTTTCTGGAGTGTTGTATGCATGTTGCTTCTGCTTCTCAGATAATTTTCTGGATTTTGTGTGGTTGACTGAAACGGTCCAGAGCTACATGGAAGCATTGGTTCTGCTTCTGTTGTTGCTTTTTTCATTTAACTGCAGCTTCCCTTCTTTAATCCAAGTGTTGCATCTAAATCCCCCTTTCCTCTTTTGCATTATTGCATCCCTAGTCCAAGCACGTTTCTTTGAAGGAAAGTGTGAGAACGTATTTTCCTAATTTCAGCCTTTTTGCTGTCTTGCTGAGACCCTTTCTAGTCTCTGCTTAAGGTGTATTGAGGCAGTTCTCCAAGATATATGAAGTCTGAGGCAGGTCAGAACCTCTAGATGTCATAATGTGGAAATCCATACTGCAAGCAGAAGTACTGAGATTGTTTCAGACCTTATTGACTGTAATGATGAAATTTGCAAAGTTGCCTGTATGAAAACTTGCTTTGTTTTTGCCTTCTTTAACTCAATGTTTATAAGATATTTCTTTCTCCCTCTTCTCTAAAAGAGACAGACAGAAATAGCACCTTTCCTAATTTGCATTGTCCTGTTAAAGGACAACTTAATCAATTTCCTGGTGTTTTCTGCTTAGTTTCAGTCCGGAGTTACACCACACTTTATTTCAAACAGCATCCTGAAGTTGTGAATGGGAGGTGGATGTGGCCTGCACTAAATTAGCAAAATATTATGTCCACTGTTATTCAATGGGGAATGGTTGGGTTTGCATCATTTCTGTGAAGTTCTGCATCATCTCCCCACTTTGTCTGCTGGACTCTCAGCACGCCCTTACACTAATGGGAAAATATAGGGAGAAGTGCATAGTGGTCCTGATACTTTCTGCTGGCTTGTATAGCTGCAGTTGTCTCTTCTGTTGCAGTTACATAACTGTGATCTTGTAAAGGCGCTTTAGTGACTGTCTCTTCACCCCATTCAAACATGGGAACTCTACTGTTTATTCTCCACAGAGTGTTATCTCAGTGGATTGATTGGTCACAGTTAGTGGTGTAAGGCTATTGCAGTCAAGGATCAGAGTCCTTAAAATGATCTTTTACTCTGAAGGTGAATGAGCTGGAACTGAGAACACTGCTTTAGTACTGTTTTTGTAACAGGCTTTTGGCATGGTCTTTTGAGCTTATTTCCAGAATACTTTGGATTTTTATAAACCAGTTGAAGATAGAAGAACATGGTCTCGGCAGTTCTTGGTCTTGTTCAGGTGATGATCTAATCATTCAGGGTACTTTACTTTGATCTGGAACATTACTATGGAGACAGGTCCTGTCCCCACCCTTTTCCCTCCCCTCCCTCTCGCTCCAAGTTTTTGTTTCAACAGAGCTTTTCACAGATGGTAATTTATGTTCTGGTAATCATGACACGAATAATTAATCTAGTTTTGCACATGTAATTCAAAACAGCTTTTTACAAGATCTTACTGGAATCCAAAATGGTCATGTGGGTTTGATGTGAATGTTTTCTGATTAATGTTGAAATTTAAACTTCATCCAGAGAGCAGTTTTCATGAATCCATTCCATTAGGATCTTTTCTTGACATGTTGGTGTTGAAAGATAATTGAAGCTGAGCAAGAAAAACATCATCATGTGAGATTATGTGTCAGTTTGCTGGCTACCCATTTCAAGAAGACATCTTTGATGAGAAGGTTTAATCCAGAAAAAGTCATTCAGGAGCTTTAATTGTTAAAATTAAAAGGAAAGTTCCCCTACCACTTTCCCCAGAACAGTCACCCTACATTTCATTATTAAATATACGAAAATAATTGTCAAGCAGTGAAGCTGATTGTATTACCATTCAGAAATCAAGTCAGATGAACGTGCGTTTACAGTTTAAAATGCTGCATACCCTACACAGTGTCCTACTTAACAACAGCAAAGCATCTTCTGTGAAGTTCAGATATGTGAAGAATTACAAAGACTGACTTTTACTAATCAGTTCATAAATCTAATAGTTGAGCTGCCTAAATATCTTAAAGGAAAGAGTAGAATCATGGAACATCCTGTGTGGGACGGGACTCATTCACAAAGTTCGAGTCCAGCTCCTGGCTCTGCCCAGGTTACCCCCAAAAATCACACCATGTGCGTGAGCGCATTGTCCAAATGCTTCTTGAACTCTGTCAGGCTGGTGCTGTGACCACTTCCCTGGGGAGTCTCTACCAGTGCTCAGCCACTCTCTGGGTGAAGAACCATTTCCTGATATCCAATCTAAACCTGCTCTGATACAGCCTCAGTCCATTCCCTCGAGTCCTGCCACTGGTCACCGCAGAGGAGAGATCAGTGTCTGTCCCTGCCTTTGCTCTCCCAAGGAGAAGCTGTAACTGCAGTGAGGTTTCCCCTCAAGGCCCTTCACCGTCCTCATGGCCCTGCTCTGGACACTCCCCAATAGTTTTATATACCTCTTTTGTTGTGGCACCCAGAACTGCCCCCAGCACTCAGGGTGAGGCTGGCCCTGAGCAGAGCAAGACAATGCCCTCCCTTGCCCAGCTGGCCATGCTGTGCCTGATGCCCCCAAGACACAGGTGGCCCTCCTGACTGCCAGGGCACTGCTGACTTATGTTCCACTTGCCATTGACCAGGACCCCCAGGTCCCTTTCTGTGGCACTGCTTGCCAGCATCTCATTCTGCACTCTGTCTGCACATCCAAGGTTGCCCCATCCCCAGTACAGAATCCAGCACTCATTAGAACTTCATACAATTGGTAATTGTCTAGGCCTCAAATTTATTGAGGTCTCTCTCCAGGGCCTTTCCACCTTTGAAGAAGTCAACGGCTTCACCCTGTTTAGTATCATTGGCAGACTTACTTAATATACGTATTACAGAAGAATTAATTTTGTAGTTTTAGTGAAGATTCCATGGCTTTCCCCAATATGCTCACTAATTATTCCTTCCTGTGCTTCTTTAGAGATTTTGTAGTGCAGGTTTAAGAAAAGTCTTCTCCTAATGGATTATGTATTTAAGAGTCTTGAAAGAAACTGAATTAGATTGTGGATTTGTTATGTGATTCAGTGCTTCAGGAACACTCTCCTGGGGCTCCTTATTATGAACATCCAGAATCAAGAGTATGAAATCTCCATTGTTATTTCTTCCCTTGTCCCTGAAGCCCATACAAGGAAAGAATTGCTTTGTCATTGTTAGAAGTAGTCTTGGTTAAGATCTCTTTTGGCCTTATAAATCTTTAGGTGTAAGCTGGCGGTATTTAATCAGCTGATTCAAGCCTTTCCTTAATGTTTCTTAACGAGCTGAATGTAGTCTGCTGCAATATATATTTCTTTGTATGCTTTTTTAAAAAGCAAGCTCTCGTAACAATGTTTGGTTGGTTTTTTTTATGTCAAACCTCTCTGTACTTAAAATGCCAGTATCAACCCATTCCTATGGGGTTTTCTTACAGAAAGCAAAAGTGTTGCTGGTATTTCTAAAGCGATTCTGTTCACCAAGCAGTATTTGATTCAATGCAGTTCAAAGGTGCTTCCTGTTTGGAAGGCTTATGCTGGTGTCTGATTTAGGTTCCTAGGAAGCAATATCACCACCTCTTTCTAGATTTTCAGAAAGCATACTTACTGTGAGGCATTGGAATGATAAAGCTTTTCAGCATGTGTGCTGAAATATCTTGCAGTGCTGGGCCAGATGCAAGTCGTTAGCCAACCATTTTTATAAAGCCAAATCTGCTTTAATAATGGAGTACCCATTACCACTGCTCATGTACAAGTTAAAACGTCTTACCTTTAATGTCACAAGAGAGTGGAACTAGAAGAAAAAAAACAAATTCTTTAATACTACAAGTAGTAATATACATAGTGTGTTTTACCAGCTCAAGAATTGACAGTCCATAGAAAAGGCACATCTTGACTCCACAGTTTAATGCTAATAGCAGTAATAGGATCCGCATTACTACTGCTTTTGCAAAGCATTTTAAACTCCTTTCTTCTTTGAAAACATAGTAAACACTCTTCAGAACCCCCATGAAGCTCAGGTCTTCTGCTTTCAACAGGCATTCAGGAGCAACCATGCCATGACAGAATTACATAATCATCAAAGAATGGCAGAGTGGTTTGGGTTGAAAGGGACAACAAAGATTAGTTCCAACTCCCCTGCCATGCCACCCACTATATCAGATTACTCAGGGCCTTATCTAACACTTGGATAATTTCAGGGATGAGGCATCCACTACTCCTCTGGGCAACTGTTCTCGTACCTCTGAATTTCTTCCTAACATCTAATCTAAATCTCTCCTCTTTTATTTTAAAATTATTCTCCTTTGTCTTACCACTATCTGTCAGTGAAAAAAGTCGCTCTCCCTCTTTAAAGTACTGTGAGGCAGCAATTGAGGTCTTCCCAAAGTGTTCTCTTCTCCAGGTTTTACAACCTCAGGTCTCAGGCTGTCTTCACAAGAGAGGTGTTCCAACCCTCTGATCATCTTTGTGGCCCTCCTCTGGACTTGCTCCAACAGGTTATTGTCCTTCCTATGCTGGAGACAACAGAGCTAGAGACAATGCAGCACTGCAGGTGGGGTCTCACAAGCACAGAGTAGAAGGAGGGAATCTCTTCCCTCACCCTACTGGCCACAGTGCTTTGGATGCAGCTCAGGATGTGGTTGGCTTTATGGACTGTAAGCACACACTGTTGGCTCATGTCCAGTTTTTCTGTCCTCGAGTCCTTCTACACAGGGTTGCTCTCACCTGGCTTCTTCTCCAAGTCTGTGCTCATATCTGGGACTGCCCTGACCCAGGAGCAGCACCTCCACTTGGACTCATTGAAGCTTATGAGAGTCTCATGGACACATTTCTCAAGCTTGTCCAGGTCCCTCTGGATGGCATTCCTTCCTTCTGCTGTGTCAACTGCGCTGCTCAGCTTTTGTGTCATCTACAAATTGCTAAGGGAGCACTCGATCCCAGGTAACAGTGATTGCAGTCTGCACTCAGGCTGTATAGGGAGTTTGTAAATGCTTTGCACTACAGCAGCTGACTGCTTCATCTAAAGTGTCACACACTGGCAGTTCAAGCAAGTGTAGATTCAACAGGACAAATTTTTAGTTTGATATCTTCAAGGAAAAAAGCATTCACAGAACTTGAAGTGACAGGTGTTTTTATCTGAATCAGTAGGTATACTACTGATCAGAGAAAATTCTGACTGGCAAGCTTTAAGTCTCAGGAGCTTTGAAAATTGCAAAATTATAAGAGCTCCCAGTTTTCCTCATATTCATTTCCCTATAAAGAAAGAAGGCTGGTGAAGTCATAGGTAGAAACTGAAAACTAAAGATGCTGAAGATGGGTTTATAATTGCTCAGAAGAGCAGCATGGTCACCCAGCAAAGCTTCACACATAAGTCTCATTTTCACTGGTACTCTTAACCTTCCTGGTAAGAACTCTCATGTAGCAAAATACAAAACCAAAAAAAACCCGCCAAAACAAACAAACAAACAAAACTCACAAAAAAAAAACCCCACAAACAAAAAGCACAGAAATAATCGAAGGCCCTAAAATAATAACAGTAATAGCATATTAAGTGTATAAAAGTGTACTGAATTAAAAGCAAGTCTGTACTCTTTATTTTCCTATTTTAGCTAGATACACAGCTGCTTAGGAAGAAGACCTCCAGTAATGCCAAAACTATGTTCTGATGTTTACCAGAGTGCAACCTAATATTGCTAATTAAGTCTGGTGATATTATTCAGAAAAGTCAGCCAGAATGAAAGGAAGAAAAAAAAAGGAGAACACTGAGCACAGACTTAGGAAATAAAAAGTAGGTTTTCCTCTCATTAAGTGGCCATTATAGGGGAAGAAGCTTTACTGGCTGGTGAGGGTATCAGAGAAACAAAGCAGTCTGGCCTTAAAACAGCATTTACACTTGTGTGCTACTATACAACCTTCTGTTAAGCTATGCCTATAGGATATAGACAAAAGGAAAACTAATAAAAATTTCCAGTGTACAGCACCCTGTACAACACCAGTGTTGTATCCTGTATTTTGTGTTTCCCAATACTCAACAGTTTGAATAGGATTCTGAATTGCTCATTTTGATAAGTCTTAGTTTACTCATTCAAGTAATCCTTGTGTACCAACAGCTGTTCGAATGACAGATTATCACACATTTTAATACACAAAATTCACCTTTGATATATTCAGAGAGTGAAAAAACCTCTACTTATCCGATGAGGCAATTTCTGCTGATAGATTAATGACTCTAAATGCTTATTCATTCACTGCCCAATGCTGTCTAAGCAAGTTCCATTTGGAACATCATAATTTCCTTTTCCTATACACTTGTCTGCAAAAGTGCAAAAGTCCATGTTGACATCCTCCTCCCCACCCTCAAAAAGTAAATGCCAGAGACATGACATTACTTTTAAAATGTTTTCAAACTACAGCACTGTCCTGCATTTGTTGGATGGTTTGGGACCTTGCAGTGAATCATGTTCTGATCATGCAAAATCCCTATTTTTTTATTAAGGATTATTCTGCTCTTGATAGAATTCTAGGACTGGTTTAGCTGCTGAATCAGGAGACAACACATGAGACTACATGAGACAGGAAAAGTGCTTTGATAGCCAGTTTGTGGAGATTTGTTAGAGAAACTGAAAGTGGAAGTGAAACCAGATTTGTTTTTTAACCTTTTCTTGGTTTCGCAAGTCTGTAGAGATACATAGAATTTTGCATTCTGATTGACATGTGGTAATTATTAGTTAAGATACCAAACCTTTTGAAAATAGTTGCGGTGGGTAGACCTGGCTGGATGCCAGATCCCTGACAAAGCTGCTCTGTAATTCACTTCCTCATCTGGACCTGGGAGAGAGAATGTAACAAAAGTCCCGGGATTGAGATAAGGACAGGGAGAGATCATTCACTGATTACTGTCACAGGTGTGGGGAAATAGTTTACTCTGTGACCAATCAAATCAGATTATGGTTATGACAAATAAAGCCAAATCTTAAAAATACCTCACTTCCACCAGGGTCTAACCTTACTCCCACCTTTTTCTACCTCCTCTCCCTCAGTGATGCAAGGGGACAGGAAATGGGGTCTCCTGTTAGTTCACCACATGTTCTCTCTGCCATTCATTCCTCCTGAGGTGGAGCACTCCTCATAATTTTCCCCTGTTCAGTGAGAGGTTCTCTCCCACAGAAGACAATCCTCCATAAACTGTTATGAGTCCTTTCCACAGGCTGCAGTTCTTCACTAACTGCTCCAGTGTGGATCCCTTCTGTGGAGTGCAGTCATTTAGGAGCAGACTGCTCCATTGTGGGCTTCCCATAGCATCACAGCCTTCTTCGGGCATCCATCCGTTCTAGTGTGTGGGATCATATGTGAGCTGCAGGTGGATATCTCCTCCACCATGAGCCTCCATGGGCTGCAGGGAGACAGACTGCATCATCTAATCTTCACCACAGGCTCCAAGGGAATCTCTGGAGGGAGATTCAGTCCAGCAGCTGGAGGAAGAATCTCCTGCCTCTCCTTCAGTTACCTTTATGTCTGCAAGGCTGTTACTCTTACATATTCTCACTCCTCTCTACTCTGGCTGCAATTGTTCTTGCATAGTAAGTTTTTAACTTTCTTAAATCAGACTCATAGAATATGCTGAGTTGGAATGGACCCATCAGAGTCATTGCATCTAGGTAGCCCTGTCCAGGACACCCCAAGAATTGCACCATGTGCCTGAAATTGTTACCCAAATGCTTCTTGAACTCTGTCAGTCTTAGTGCTGTAACCGCTTCCCTGGGGAGCCTGTTCCAGTGCTCAGCCACCCTATGGGTGAAAAGCCTATTCCTGATATCCAACCTAAACCTCACCTGACTCAGCTTCATGCCATTTCCTCAAGTCTTGTCTTGAGAGTTGAAGAGGTGAGCATCTCCTCCTCTGCTGTTTTCTCACCATCACTGATGCACTCAGCCTTGTCTTGCAGCAGGTCCATCTTGTAGCCATATGGCACTTGTTCTGTTGAACCTGGGAGACACTTCTTGAAGCTTCTTAAAGTCACTTTGGAGGTAGCAGGTCCGACTCTGCTACCTAGACCTTGCCGCATAGACTCAAATATACCAACCAACAAGTTCCTTTTTGATTAGCAGTTCAGTACTCCTCCCATATTGTCCAATTTTATTTACACCATCATCTTAAGAAACATAACTTATTATTCAATAAATATGCAAAACTCAGTATCAGCAGAACATTTCCAGCTTTGTTTTGATCTCTTACAGACATTCCTAAGCTTAGGCAATTGAGTTAAATTATTTTCCATGACTCACATAAGTCAGTGGAGAGCACTGATTAACTTCAGTTCAGTCTAGTCACTACATTTCAAGGTCATTTATGTGTTGACATATACTGAATGTTTTGAAATACCATCACTCCACTTCTGACGTGATAGTAACCATATCCATTTAAGTCAAAAGTGTTATACTTAAGGTATAGTCCAGTATCGAAAAAAAAGCAGAATTTTTTTTCTGGTAGGAAGCTTGTGAAACTGGTTTTGTGCTGTATCCTTATATATTAGGACAGAAGAAATTGTTCATTTTCTGCTTCCCATATTGCACAGCTCTGGTGGGATTCTTATTTTTTTGGTTTTATCTCTTTTAACGGTCAGTCTTATTAACACACCACAGATCTTCATGTACAACAGTGGCACTAGTCATTGTCAATACACATCTTGTCTCTGTACATGGTAAATCCATAGCTATAGTTAAAACACAGAATGGCAGCTTATTTCTGAAAAACACTTTACAGCTTTAAGATGGAGATTGACAGACAGGCAGTTTTCCCTTACAAAAAGTCCCACCCTCACATTTAATGTTTCCAATATCCCAAGATATCACAGCAAAATACAGCCATGCTCATAAATCATTATATTACAGCTTGTGAATGGACAAATATTCTCATCCCAGTCACTCAGTTCTTTTAGCAATCTAGTAAGTTATGTTTGACCTGCTTGTCAAACTAAAGGGCAGGAAGGAAATGCACAGATGGTGGAAGCATGCGCACAGCGTGGGAAAGACATGGAACAGGTCTAGAGGGGCCACAAACAGCCATCCTCTACAGTGAGGAAAGGCTGAGAGAGCTGGTGTGATCCAGCATGGAAAAAATAAGACTTTGAGGAGATCTTGCAGCCTTTCAATACCTGAAAGAGGGCCTATAGGAATGACAGGGACAACCTTCTTAGCTAGGCTTATTGTGATAGGACAAGGTGTAATGATTTTAAAAGAAGATTGGTTTAGATTGGATATATGGAAGAAGATTTTTACAATGCAGGTGGTAGAACACTGGAACAAGTTGCCTAGAAAGTAGTGAGTGCTTCATCCCTTTAAACATTCCAAGTAAGATTGGATGGGGCTCTGAGCAGCCTGGTTTAATTGAAGACATTTTTCCCATGGTGAGAACATTAGATGAGATGGTGCCTTTTTAAGGTGCCTTCCAACCCAAATCACTTTATGATTCTAAAAGGCATGGTGAAACTTATGCTTACCTGGGCTTGCAGGTGGGCTACAAAACCGTTGTTGATTTCACATATGCAACCTTTGTCATACAAACCCTTGGTAGAGGAAATGTGGCAGTTTGACACACTTTGGTTCTTAAAAGCACTGCAGTAATCCTTAAATAATTTGGGTAATATGGCTATGCTTCCATTTGCTCTCTTATTAAAATTTGGAACTATTATAAGCATCTTAAAACAGAACTGAAAATTTACTGAGAAACAAATGGTAATTGTTACAGGGTAAAGTAAAGTGAGGTAATGTGAGAGAGGGGTCTTCAGCTGATGAACTGATGAACTGATTTGGCACCAAATGCCAGAGGTCTGCTTCACATTCCTTCTTTTTCTTGTACTATATGTTCTTGTCAACTCTATACTTCCAAGTTGACTTGAGACAAAAGGAGACAAGACTCTGAGCTTTTCTAATGGCAGAAGCATATGGCTGACAGAACTAATCACAAAGTCTGTGAAGACTGAGGAGTGTCTTACTCAGCTCTTAGGCCATCTGCCTGTAATTTTGGTGTTACAGCAAGAATTACATCCAGACCTATTTTACTGTTTTCTGATGGTATAGCTACTAAGTTGTTAAACACCCTGGATTCCATAAATAACCTTCTCCAGTCGTTTCTGATTTTTTTTTTCCTCAAACTAAGATTTTAAGATGCAGTGTTATTTCTTTATTTATTTTTTTTTAATGCTTGGATATCAGGTTCTGGGCTGCTTCTCTGTCTCAAGTGGTTGGTGTTTGTTTAGCACAAAGTCCTTTGTGATTTCTGCTTGTCACCTCTTAATCTGTTGATAATTGATTTTACTTTTTAAAAAATTTTCTTCCTTTTCTCATTTTGTTATTTCTTTTCCATTTGTCAGAGATGCCACTTCTGTTATGAATCCCATGGAATCTTTGCAGATATGTGGGATAATCACTTTCTTTGAAGAATAGTTTTTCTGTTNATATTTCATACTGCTGCATGCCATAGAATAGCTGATGAAGAAAGAAAATGGTTCTGAAGTTTCACCTTCATGTCACCTTTGTTTTTATCTAAACTGGCTGACTAATCTGTCTGGTTTTGACAAAAGGAACTTAATAATGCATGTATCTGTGCTTGGTTAAATTGAAGCTGTTGACTTGTCCCTTTTATAGCTGTAGCCAGGAATTCTAATGGATTAATGTTTTTCCTTAATGCAGTGTTTAATACTTTCATTCTAGAGTTTATCCTAATAGTGACTAGCCTACTATATTCTAATCAGACTTTGATTGTCACTGATTTCTTTCATACCAAGAAGATAATGCTAGATGATGAAGAATTAGTAATTAGTGTATTTGGTGTCTGTGGCTGCTGACAATAATGGTTTTTTTTGTGGTTTCCAAAAGTTTTAAAATGTGGAAATTAAATGAGGACTCCTTTGGCTTCTTTTTCCCCCAGGGTTAATTTTAAATCATCATAATAATTTATGAATGACAAAATTTCTTGAAGGTGTGTGTACCTGTCAATGGATGACACTTATGTAAGGCAGTCAGAGTTGGACATGCTTTATTGGTGCAAGAATTGATGTGAAGATTTTACTTTTAATTCAGAGACTATCTCAAAATTACTTGATTTGACTTGCCAAGTAAGTGTAGTAATACTTGTGACAGCTCACAACTAAGATGTGAAAAGACGTTTGTCCACACATACAATCTTTAGTTTTTTGTTTAGAATAATAAACCCTTTTTTCCCTCCTTCTCCCAGAAAAGGTGCTGGCAAATGTAATGCTATGCTAGTGAAATGAGTTTTAGTTTTTTTGTTTTTTAGAAGTTGGTATTTAAATCATATAGCGTAGGAAAAGTTGTAGGATTGTCTGAAGTATGTATTCATTGGGTGGCTTCGTGTTTTATAAAGTTACTGAATTCTAAAGGACATGTTTATTACTATATCAATACCTTTTTAGTTGCAGAGCATTCTAACTAATGCTTCTTTAGAAGAACTGAAATATGAACATAAAAGACAAGATCAAAAAGTGTATTAAGGCATTCTGGTTTTGGCATTCAAAATCAGTTGATTAAAATAAATTTTAATTTCTGATCAGCCAAACAATCCCCTCTCTTCTGAAAAGTTCTGTTTCTTTTCTAACTGGTATAAAGTGTCTGATGTCCATCAGTTAGCTGTCAGTCAGACATTGCAGGGTTGTGAGTGTTGGTGTTGTGGTGCAGTAGCTTTGGTTTGAAACTACTTTATATTTGAAAGTTATATCTCTTATTTTACTTACCTTTATATCTGTTGGGTTAATAATAGTTTTGAAGGGCTGGAATAGATCCGTGTGTAGACTAATTCTTGGCACAAAGGAATTCCTTATTTTGCCCAATTCAGCACTTCATAGAAAAATTCAACAAGTGGCTAAAATGCTGATGAAAATTAGCTTATAGTGCTATTAGGGTTGCTGTAAACTACAAATTTTTTTTTTTTACTGTAAACTAACCCTTTCTATATAGAACATTCAGATCTTTCACTTTCAGCATATCTCAGACATAATACCAAGTTGCTCATGCCCTTGGTTAAGAATGAAACGTGAATCTGCTCCACTATAAATGAAAAATCTAGACGGTTCTTTTTTTCCATTCCCCTACTTGGTGGAGTAACATAGAGAAAGCTCAATGAACAGAACTCAAACTGTTGCCTGAACTTAAATTTTTACTCAATTCAGGGCAGTCCTGGGTGTATTTATTCTATAGCTCATATTGAGTAACACTTTCCTGTTAACACTGTCTAAAGATTTTTTTTCCTACTTCCTCTAATTATTAATTTAATATATTAGCATTTTGAATTTCTAAAAGGATTAAAGTACCTTACTATGTAGAAAAATTGAGCAATATATTTGTGTGGGAATAGGCATAGAGGTTTTGTAGGCACTGCACAATTCCTACATCATTTCCATATCCTACTGTGGTGAAACTGGGTTTGTCACCAGTTCCTTACAGTATCAGTATTGCAGCAAGCCTTTCAAGATAATCAGAATGTCTAAGTGTCTTTGGCTGACAAACGTCTTCAGTGAGTTACCTGTATGGTGTGACATCAGATCTATTCCTTGCCTATATGTCTATTCAAAACTTTCTCGTAAAATGTAGAGTTTATAATCCAATATTTTAATTTTGAATAAAAAACAAATGGTGTATCACAGAATTGCGCAATATGCTGAGTTGAAAGGGACCAACAAGGATTACCAAGTCCAGCTCCTGGCACTGCACACGACCGCAGGAATCACACCATGTGCGTGAGCGCATTGTCCAAATGCTCCTTGAACTCTGTCAGGCTGGTGCTGTGGCCACTTCCCTGGGGAGTCTCTGCCAGTGCTCAGCCACTCTCTGGGTGAAGAACCTTTTCCTAATATCCAAATCTAAACCTGCTCTGATACAGCCTCAGTCCATTCCCTCGGGTCCTGCCACTGGTTACCACAGAGAAGAGATCAGTGTCTGTCCCTGCCTTTGCTCTCCCAAGGAGAAGCTGTAACTGCAGTGAGGTCTCCCCTCAGTGTCCTCCGGGCTGAACAGACCAAGTGCCCTCGGCTGCTCCTCATACGGCTTCCCCTCAAGGCCCTTCACCATCCTCATGGCCCTGCTCTGGACACTCCCCAATAGTTTTATATACCTCTTTTGTTGTGGCACCCAGAACTGCCCCCAGCACTCAGGGTGAGGCTGGCCCTGAGCAGAGCAAGACAATGCCCTCCCTTGCCCAGCTGGCCATGCTGTGCCTGATGCCCCCAAGACACAGGTGGCCCTCCTGACTGCCAGGGCACTGCTAACCCATGTTCCATTTGCCATTGACCAGGACCCCCAGGTCCCTTTCTGTGGCACTGCTTGCCAGCATCTCATTCTGCACTCTGTCTGCACATCCAAGGTTGCCCCATCCCCAGTACAGAATCTGGCACTACCCTTGTTAAACTTTGTATGGTTGGTGATTAATTTGTGTTCTCTGAACCTGAAAAGGTTTGCTAGGTGAGTTGATAGGTGTAGGTGGAAGGAGAGGTAAGGAAATGAAGATTAATGTCTATATGTAAGCTTTGATCTTGTGGCATTGTTCTGGAAATCTGCTTTATTCATGTGAGCTGATTGAAGATTGGCTGTAATTGCTTTCTGTTGCAGATGAGCCAACACGTTCCTTGAGTGGTCTTATCTTGAAGAATAATGTTAAAGCACATTTTCACAACTTTCCAAATGGGGTAACTGACTTCATTAAAAGTGAATGTTTGAACAATATTGGTGATTCCTCCCCCTTAATTAGAGCTACTGTAGGTAAGTTTGTTCTTAATGCTGTCCTCTGCATAGTGAAAATGTTTCTGATATGGATGAGAGCTGCACTAGGACATAAAGAGTTACTAAATTCGTAAAATTATTTTTTTCTCCTAATTGTCACAACCTCACTGTGTTTCAGTGAAATTTTTCATTATTGTGAGTATAAAGATGTCATACTTTAGATTCCTGTTATGTTAGAAGTGATATAGCAATTCAGTTAAATTTTCTTGAAGTGTAATTGAATATAAGTTTATTTGAATCTGTTTAGATTGAGCTTGCAGCCAGCTTATATACCTAAAACCAGGAACACAATAAAGGTCTGGCTTAAGAGTTACTGCAGTACTCTGATTGCACCAATGAAGTGCAGCTGTTAGCTGATTTTCTACACCCCACCCCTATATGCATAGGTATGCACATCCCTTCAGGAAATCATCATACCATGCGTAAGGCATTCACCTAAAGAGTTTCTTTCAGAAAACAGTAGATGAAAGTGTTGTGTACAGAACTTCATAGTATCATAAAGTCATGAAATAGTCTCAGAAGAGACCTTAAAGATGATCTAGTTCCAGTGAGAAGTTTTATTTGTGACATGAATTTTTGATTTTTTAAATACCCTGTTTTGATACACATCTTTAATAAAATACATACATTTGTATCATTTTTACTTATTTCAAGGTAAAGTGGCTTTTCTGTCTGTTCTTTGATAATATGATTTCCTCCAATGTTGTAGTAATTTTCCTGGTCTGCCCAAGAACTAGAAAAACATTAATTATATATTTGAATACTGAAAATGGATATGGATGTCGGTTCAGAAAGAAATTCATCTTCTCTCAGTTGACTTCTCTCATAGAATAAGCTACCAGTTACTGTTTAGAATCATTTGCTTTTTCAATAGGATTCCTTCTCCAGGCATTCAGGTTATGGACTAAAGACTAGAGAAAATTGCTAATTTCTTAACTTTTTTCCTGCTGTCTTGCAAGTGATGATGCTTTACTGTGAATTCTATTAATGACCAGTGCCCCTAATGAGAGTAGAAACAAGTCTTTGAGTGGCAGGTACTCTTTGAATTTTAGGTTGTGGAAGTCATGCTTCTTTTTTCATAGGAATTTTCAGTGGAGTACAATGGGGCTAGCTAAGGAACGTATTTCAGCTCCATTTGGTTTGCTGTCTTAAGGTTGTTTGGTGTTGGTCTGTAGGGTGTTTTTTGAGGGAGGTAGGGGTTGTTTGTTTTCAAGCAGTTTTTCCTGATTTTTCCTGATAGGAAATGCTTGTGGATTAGTAGCTCAATTATTGTTCAGGTTTAAGTGAACTTTGCAGGGATTATTAGGCATGTATGAGCTCTGATGTTGAGTAGCAGCTGATGAACTGCATGCTTGCTTAAGTGTTGCTGTTTGGCATGTGTTTGGCATCCTTCTGTTTGAATTGTTGGGTCCTTGTAGCTGTCTAATCTTGGTCCAGTACCCACTGGATTCTTGGTACTAGTGAGGTGTAAAGATGTTACTACCTACCTACACTGCCTTCTTAGCATGAGTTGGCAGGTGGAGATTAGAGCTGCTCTTCTTGATGAGTGCCTGGGTTTGTAGTTCAAACACTATCAATTTAATGAGTCAATTCCAAATAACATCTCAGGAATTCTGAGAGCAAGATGAGCAATTGCATCAAAATGGCATCAGAGAAGCATTAATGCAGTATTCACTCTCCTTTGTGGTCTCTAGCATCTAGTGTTAATCAGACAAATGGTGATACCTTTTGGCCGAGATGGAGGCAAGGCGATTAATCCCATCTTCACCTTGCTGAGGAGAATGAGCACGTGACTTGAGAACAATTTATAACTGCACATTGTTTTATCCTTAACTTATCCTTAGTCTAATCCCCAAACGAGAGTGTATTTCTCTGGACTGTTAACCTGTGGTACAGGTTTTAAAACCCCCTGTGCTAATATAGAAATACAGATTCAAGCTGCATTTGTTGAGGACCCACAAATCTACCAGGATATAAATACATCACTTTAGACAGTGTCTGCAACTGTTCTTAAAACTTTCCAGGGACTCTTGTCTGGACAAGACCTTAGTGAAAGCAAGCAGGAAAAATAGTTTAAGTATTTGAAAGTAGTGGAGGAACTGGGGAGCTACAGGAAAGCTTCACTGCAGGAGCAGATTGAAAGCTACCGATTGCCCTATATGGGGGAATTTTGTTAGGAGGTTCGGCTTTTTAAAGTTAAGGAGTTCAGAAATCAGCTTCAGGAGTTACAGAGGCAAAGCACCATCTGTACAGAAAGTTTATAACTACACATATGGTCTGAATTGCATGCCAGACCATTTCATCCTCTGAAACCAGTTCTAGGACCTTGACAAAACCGAGCATCAAAGGAATAATGCAAAATATCTATTAGTTACCGTGTATCCTGTCCGGAATGTCCTTTTCTCTATAATATTGTCCTCTATTCTTGAATATTTAACAAGAATTTTGACTTTTATTCTAAAGAAAGATGATATATTGTGAGTAGCTCAAGGTGTTTTTGCTTGGAAGATTACTATCTGTAGTAGTGTCAAGTTCTTCTGTGTTCATACTTGGTAGGAGTAACTGCCAGTAGCATAAAGGATTGTGCTAGCTGGTATATTTTGTATTGAGGCAAAATGGACTCAAACAAATTCAGTCCTAATTTATAAGTAGCCTTGTCACCTAATAAGTTTTCCCCAGGATTTCTGTATGTGCTGGAAACAGAATTAGTGACTCTTTGGTCTGGCCTGCCTGACTGCTGGCTCTCACAGCTCCTACCATAGTGTTTAAGCTGTAGGTAGTTATCTTGGTCTTAGAACGTGTCCTTAATGTTTTGGGTAAACACAGTAAAGTTGTGAACATGTAATTTATCACTAGGTTGTAAGTTTATTGAATGGCAGGTCCCAAAAGACATGCTGTCGTATCATAGACAAAAAGAGGTGGCTTGGCGTGGATACTCTGTATTTATTAAAGGTCCAGATTTTACATTTAGTAAATTTACAACCAAAGCTGCCCTGCTGTGTTATAAATTATACAGATACTTAAATGTTATGAATTATAATTTCCTTAAGTGAAGTTGACTTGGTGCTTGATTTCTAACGTTTTAGCCCTTCATGGCAGCAGGAAGGAGTAACCCACCTTTGCTGTTCAAAGCCCTTCAAATAACATTAGCAATTAAATGTACTTCCTCTTTTTATGCATGCCAGTTGTTAACAAAACTGCAACTTTCTTAGCTCTTCAGATATTTGAGAGGAGAAAAATAAAAAAAATTATATGAAACAAGTAAAGCATGTGATATCTCATTTTCTCCATTCTTCTGTTTCTTTTAGGCATTCTGATAACAACCATTGCCTCTAAAGGGGAGTTACAGAATTGGCCTGAGCTCTTGCCAAAGCTTTGCAGCCTGTTGGATTCTGAAGACTACAATACCTGTGAGGTAAGGAGATTTATAGAAAATAGAAGATGATAATCTGAATTTCATTATTTTTATCTCTCTTCATAGATACTATGTACAGGTATAGTATTATGTGCATGTCTGCATGTATTTATACATGCCCATGTGTTCTGCTTGGAGAACAGTGGCTCAGATTTGATACTTTTTCTTCTGACTGTGGCTCATGTTTTTACTGTTTCTTCAAACAAATTGATGTTCTTTGCATAAAACTGGAATAAGATTGCAGATGGATAATCAGTATCTCAGCTGAGAAGCCTCCTGAAATTACTGCTCCATGATGCCCAATCTTGTAGGCACCATTAGCATCATTAAGTTGATGTTGAATCTTTTCTTACATAAAAGTAGTGTTCATTTCTCATGTGACTTAACCTGGAAAAGTGATTGATTTATACAGCAAGATGAAATGAACTGGTTTGTTTAGTTTGTATGAAGGGGAATAAGTAAATAACAGTTTTAAACTATGAGAAAAAATATAATGCTGTGTCTGATGTAAAGAAAATAAAGATTGTGATCACACTTTGTGAATTACTTGATAATGTCTCCATGAAAGTGTGAAGCATCTTGTATAAAGTTGACTCAGAGATGACTAATGATCCAAGATGCCATGTTGTTTTGTAGTGTTTTGATGCTTCTTTCTCTTGGGAAAAAAACCCCACATTTGAAAATGAGATTCAAATTGATCATCATCTGTTTTGCCCCACAGTGAATTATGAAAGGAAATACNNTATATATGCAATTAATTTGGATACTTTTGCCTAATTCTAGTTACTTCTAAAATAAAAGTTATTTTTAAGTGTTCTTTGAAATATATTTGGTTAGATGAACATCAAATCAAAATCAAGTTATCACTTAGTCTTTGCTGACTCTCCCAGCTTGAGAGGTGACAGATGTTCAGATGCTGGTTTAAATAAAATGCCTTTAAGAATATTTCAATTTAAACATTAATTAGTTAGCTGCATTTACAGTATTTACTAGCTACATTTTCTGTGTTGTGCTGAAATTACCCATTCTATATGAAGTCTTAAATTTTGTTTTCTTCAGAATGCAAAAGAAGATACTTATTTGTTTATTCATTTTTAAACAGGGTGCTTTTGGCGCTCTTCAGAAGATATGTGAAGATTCTGCTGAAATTTTAGATAGTGATGTGTTGGACCGGCCACTCAATATCATGATACCTAAGTTCTTGCAGTTCTTCAAGCATAGCAGTCCAAAAATACGGTAGGTTTATGAGTTGTACTTACAGTTACCTGTTAAAATTCTACTTACCTTAGCAGCAAGGCTGCTGTTCTGTAGATCTGTTTAAAACCTGCTTAGCTTTTAAAAATGATTCTGCAAAGACCCACAGAAGTTCCATGCATCAGTAATTTCATGTTTATCTTCATCATTAATACAAGAATGTCACTTCTTTATACAGTCGATGATTCTGAAAATCAAATAGCTTAAGTTTTTTGCATATTATTACAAAAAAATTCAGTGCTGTGCTTAGAACTTAGTATTCTGATTAGAAATAACAGTTTTACATTCATTTTGTAATGGTTTCAGTAGTAGAAGACTGAATTTTTTTTTGTTGACAGAACTTTCTGAGTTCTGGCAGAAGAAAAAATTCTGCATTAACTGAACTTCTAGCTGAATCAAATTAAATGGATTTTAATTAATTTAATCTCTTCATTGTAAACTATATTAATCTCTCCAAAGTAAGAAAAGTTACAGAATTGTTATTGTTAGTATTCATTACAAAGAACAGTAGCTTTTACCTTTAATTGAGCCAACAGAGTGCCCCTTCCACAAAGAAGGCTTAGAGTATTAGCAGCTGGTTTAAGGGATATGATCCTTCCCTTCATCTTCCAGGTGAGATCACACCTGAACTGTGTCCAGTTCTGGACTGTTCAGTGCAAGAAAGATGTGGATATACTGGAAAGACTCCAGCAAAGGGCCATATCAGGAAAGGCCAAGAGAGCTGGGACTCGTCAACATATGTAAATACTTGAAGAGAGGGAGGAAAAGAAATGCCCAGACTCTTTCCAGTGGCCCTCAGTGACAGGACCAGAGGCAGTGGCCACAAACAGGAACTCACAATGTTCCTTCTGAATATCAGAAAACAGCTTTTTTACTGGAAGGATGACCAATCATTGGCACAGGTTACGCAGAGACGTGATGGAATCTCCATCCTTGGAGATACTCGGTAGCCAGCTGGACTTGATCCTGGGCAACTGGCTGTAGGTGGCCCCGCTTGAGCACGGGCACCGACCAGATGTCTTTCAGAGGTGCTTTCCAACCTCAACTATTCTATGATTCTTCATGATTTTGTGAAATGCGTTTTATCTTCTCTTTGAAAGTTATATTTGACAGCTTTAAGGTAGCAATTCTTTATTACCAAGTGTAGTAGATAGTGAAGACTAAAACTAATGATAGGATTTTAATACAGTTTAGAAAGTCATCTATAAAAGGTGCTCACTAAGAAAATGATGAAACAAAGTGTGAACTTAGTCTTGTGGAAAGATAATAATTCTCTGGAGAGAGGCCGAAAAACATGCTTTTTTCCTTGCCACACTGTACAGTCTTTCACTTCTTTCCTGTGGTGCTATATTCATAGCTTTCACACTTAAACCATTTTCAAGTTTAAAGTAGGCTACCTGCCTACCCACAGCCTAGTTTCAGTATATAACGCTGAGGTATGGAAAGGACTAGTTGCGTCAGTGCAATACTATAAGTCTATCAAAAGACAACTTTTGAACAATGTTTTATGACACAGTCTTCCAAGAAATGTCTAAACTGAATAGAAATTTGAAGTTACAGTAGTAAAAATACTGTAATGAATCTTCAAAGGGTTCTGCAGGTAGTTTTGCCTTGTGCCTCTGCCTTGAGAATTTGACTTTTCTGTCTGTGAATGAAAAAGACCTGTCAGTAATGGCTTAGCATGAAATGGAATAGAAGAACAATACTTCATTTCTTAGAATGTTTCTTTTACGAGTGCTTTTGTAGGTATCCAAGTGTATTTTTGTTCTAAGCCGCATCTATATTGTGAACATGTTCTGGTCTTAGTAAATCCTAAGCATATTGCAAAGACAGTTGCATACTTGAAAACAAAGAAGGTCAGGTTAAAATATCACCGTGTTGACTTGTATGGAATTACTACTGTCTGAGAAGATCACAGTCATAATATGCTCGGAAAGAACATACATATTGTTCAGAGCAAATATGCCAGCTGTAGTCATCCTAGCCTATTTACTGAATACTTTATTTTAAACTATTTATTAGGTGTATGAGAGTATGAGACAGTACTTAAAACGTAGTTTAGTAATTCTGCTTGGTAATGCTACAGATGCATAGATTTAATTTCTCTTGACTTTGAAGATATTTGGCTTATGCTTTTGATGCCCGAGTATACTTTAAAAAAGGCTTTTAACTCAAGAAACATACGTATTTTAACTGTTTCTGTTGTAGGTCTCATGCAGTGGCGTGTGTCAATCAATTTATCATCAGCAGAACTCAAGCTCTTATGTTGCACATAGATTCTTTTATTGAGGTGGGTATGCATTCTTGGTTGGAAGTCTAAGTCAAATTACCTATCTGATTTATCAAGAGGTTTGAACTACGTTTTGCAACCACCCCTACCCCTAAACTCCTTATTTCTCATTGCCCATTCTTAGCTTCATCCCCCATGGATTGAAGTTCACTCTGTATGTTTGTGCTCAGAACTAAACACTCTGTAAGCGAAAGAAGTAGGTATATTTCAAAATATGTTTCTTTTTCTGAAGTAGGGAAAGCTCTTGTTGTGTAAAGGTGCAAAAGTAATGGCATCAGTCTGTACCTTACCTGTCCTGCAAACTGCATGTCATTGGGCCTGTCTGCCTGTCTGAATAGTGTTACTGAACTTGGATGAGAAGGTTCTGGGTTGTCTAGAGTATTTGATTTGCTCCTCTTATGGACTGACACAATTTATGTTTAGGAGGAAATAACCCAGAAGTACTGTTCTTGTGCCAGTGTTAATACACAGTGTCATATTTATGTATATAATATACACTGAGAGACTGAAGAGTTAATTTGCTAACCCATATGTCTTTTAAAAATAGAATAGTATTCTGAGGTGTGCATTGGGCAAGTGCAGAAATAGGTCTCCTTTAGTCAGCCAGTAATGTCAATTCTCATACAAGTTGAACTTGATGAATTGAAGTTTTTCAGCGTTACTACTTTCCAACAGAATCTTTTTGCTCTGGCTGGTGATGAGGAGCCTGAAGTACGCAAAAATGTTTGCCGTGCTCTGGTTATGTTGCTTGAAGTTCGGATGGATCGCCTGCTTCCTCATATGATTAGTATAGTTGAGGTGAGTCTCATTTCCTAGGTGTTCTGCAGATTCCCCTGTTTGACATTGCAGAAATAATAAGTAAAAAGCATTTATCAGAACAGGTATGTTGCTCTTGCATTTGCTGGCTCTTTATTTGCCTTTGAGACTGAGATTGCAAAACATTACTCTTATCTAATTGTGACTTGACATTGTGTTTGACAGACTGTGCATATGGCAGTTGTTAATTCTTCATTAAATCAATTATCCTAAAATGACTGGGATCACAGCCAGGCATTGCTTGACCCTAAGTGCAAAGATTATGTTAAAAATGTAGCACTAGTGCTGAAACTGCTCCAGTTTACACATTGAAGCTGTCACTTTCTTGGGTGTGTTGACCATAATCAGGATAAAGCATGTTATTTTGCATTGCTGAGATGCTCTCCAAGCTACTGATGAAAAAGTTCTAACATAAATGTTCTATTTTATACAAGTAATCTATTTATATATTGTGTAGTACATGCTTCAAAGGACCCAGGACCAAGATGAAAATGTGGCTTTGGAGGCATGTGAATTTTGGCTGACTTTGGCTGAACAGCCGATTTGTAAAGAGGTATTGTGTCGGCATCTTACTAAGTAAGTTTCAAGAATTACAACTCATATTTATTTTAAGATAGTCCTCTTGAAATTTCAGTTGACTTGTTTAAGGATACTCTTAGAGACAGTGTATATGGCTTGCAGTATGCTTAGAAGAATTCCATAGCTACTTCTTGTGCATAGTAAAATTGAAAAGACTTCTGAGGGTTTCAGACCCAGTGAACTCCGGAAAAATTTACTATGTCAGTACAGTGCTTACCTCAGATTTATTAAGCTGTTATGCTTCACATGAATGCAAAGATATGGTAAAATGCACTTAAGGTGAACAACTCCATGTGATAATGCCCATAATATCTGGTGTACCATGAACGTGTTGTCTTGACTACTGCTGATATAGGTGTCTCTGTGCAGTGCTTTAATGTGCATAGTCGTGCAAAGGGTTCTTCATTTTAAAAGGAGCATAAAATAAAATAATGCTACTTGGATTTCAAAATCAATTTTGTATCAACTACTGAAACAAGTTAAACTTGAAGAAAGCCTGTACAATTTGTTCCTTCATACTTCTGCAGCCTGATAGAAGCTTAACTTTCAAAACCTACGTTTTCAAAGTTTCAAGTTTTCTTATGCCTCAAGAGATAGATCTTTGATTGAATTGAGTAAATATCCATGTGTGTAGTGTAAATATCTTCTTGTCTGCAACAGTGCTTGCAACTTTTCCAGACTAATTTAAAGTCTTTTACAACAGGAAATTAGTTTTTCAGTGTTGCCAGCAAATGAATAATCCTTCTTTTCATATATGCATTGAAAATTTTATAAATAAGGAGAGAGTTCTCTTAAGATTTTGAGTAGAAGAACAGAATGAAAGAAGAGACACATCCCTCAGCTAAAATAAGCATTTATAGATGTGAAATAATTAAAAAAAGAAAGCAAAATTTTGGTTTTCCTAACCAATTATAAAGTAGAATATTGAGATTAAAGTATGTACTGTTGCAGAGAAAGACTAGGAGTTAAAACCAGGAGAATAAGTGTTATGAGAAATTATTTTTAAATTTCAAAATGGTCTGATTTAATTTCTACTTTTGTAGTTCAAAAGGCAAAAGAATGATGGTGCATAGTACAAGTTCTCAAAACATACCACTTAGTTAATAACTACTAGCATTAAACCTCTTTTGGCCTACATGAACCTTGACACTGCTACAGCATCGTACTCATTTTTTTAAATGCTTATATGAAATTTCTAGAAAAATTTATTAGTAAGAGTCACATCATGTTTTCCCCATGATCTTTCAGTGTCGTGTGTATTTAAGGCAGCTTATTTGTTGGTGAGTCCAGTTTGACCAGGGAGCTCTATAAGCTTGTCAGTACTTGATAACCTTAAAATCTTGTATGTTAAATTAAAAGTGGGACTAGATCTTCTTAAAACTTGATCATGTAGTTTCTAACATCTGTTCCATTTAATGCCTGCTTTCTTACAAAATGTGTACTTCACAGAATATGCTGCAGAAATGCCAATGATTTGGTGATAATGTTTATAGTTACCATTCTTTCATTTAAAGTTTAGAATGTAATGTGGCATTGCGGTGTGTGAATATTAGAACAAGCAGCCTGATACCTTCAAAAACCATACTGACCTGCAGAAAATAGCAAGATTGAGTCTGTCACTGTTGCTGCTATCGTCCATGGTTATTATTAGTTTCATTTGATTTATATATTCTTATGCATTTATTCTTTTTTTGTGTTTAACATGTTTTAATGGGAAGTATTTGACTTTTTTCCTTAGTACTTTTTTAGCTATACGTCTGTACAGTTGAAGTCCCATAACCATTACCTGTTTAATAATCAAAATAAATCCTAGTATGGATTAGTCAAGATTTCTGCAATATTGAAGGCTTGTCTTGCTGAAATAATCATGAGGTGTTAGGAGAGCTTAATGTATTTAGGCCTCCGTCTTAAACAGTAATGAGGTAGTGTCTTCATTGACAAGTAAACAAAGTGACAAGTACTATTGGCAAGAGTCAATTTATAATGCATATTATGGGAGTTTGAATTACTGAAAACCTAGAGATGTAATTTCTGAAAGATGTTTCCAAATAAGTTCATCAGTTGTGCCAGTGGGCTACTTCTATTTAAAAGTTTGTAATTTGAAATAGCACGTTTTCTCATTACAAAGTATTGATGAATCTTAAGATATGGAACTTGGTTTAGATAATAGGTCTTTTTGTCAGGCTAAGGTATTTCTCTTTTGAGTTGGGAGCTGAGGGTTACGACCAAAATTATGGCCCATATAAATTAAAACTGGTTTGCTTTTTTTATGTCTTGCTTTAACATGTATAAATATTTTTTTATAGGCTGATACCTGTGCTGGTAAATGGTATGAAATATTCAGAGATTGATATTATTCTCTTGAAGGTGAGCATCAATTCCTTTTACTCTGTTGGAATAGTTGGTTAGGTTCTGACACATAAATCAGAATGATTCAAATCAGAATGGGCAGACCTTGCCTACCATCTCCTCAGCGGAGAATTAGCTTTCTCAGGCAAGGGGTGCTGTTGCAAATACTAGATGCAACTGATACAGTGTTTGCTGGAAAATAATCTGTGCCTCTCCTGCTTTGCCCCAGTCCCCTACCACACAATTTAGGCAGAGCTGGTTTACTATTACCATGAACTACTGCAAGCTTACAGCATTAAAAAATGTTCAGAATTAATTCTAATGCCTTCTACATGACTTTTTCCATCATATATGCCTATGTATCAAAATTTCTCAGTCACTTCTTTCTATTTCATTCCCATTTGAGTAATTTCTTAACAAGAAGGTTACGTTGGGAGTGAGAATACCTCTCTTGCTTGTATATTCCTATTGCTTTTCTGGTAAATGCAACAGTAGAATATAGAAACAGTGACTTTTCTTTTAGTTGGCATGTGAATCTTTTATACACTTAGAAAATTTTGTACTAAAACTACATTGTTAACTTCCTTAAGTCGTACAGTTGGACTAGTTTATCTAATAAAACAATTTGATGGCAGGGGGATGTTGAAGAAGATGAAGCTATTCCAGATAGTGAGCAGGATATAAGGCCTCGTTTTCATCGTTCGAAGACAGTGGCTCAGCAACATGACGAAGATGGTATTGAAGATGATGATGATGATGATGATGAACTTGATGATGATGATACTATTTCTGACTGGAATTTAAGTAGGTCAAAGTAATGTGTGAAATGCTTTGAACTAGAGCTACTTGTATGATACAAGAACCACAGTAAAAAGACAAGTTTGTATATAAGGAATACCAAGTCTTTGGTTTTGGCTACAAAAATAGCTATCTGCTGACATAATTGTTGGACGTGTTGGAGCGGGGAGCCTTTGAGATGATGCTTTGACTTTATAACTGTATTGGCAAAAGCTGTCCATCTGTGAGCTTATTTTGAAAATAGCAGATCAAGTTACAAGTATTTATTTGATACAATTAAATGGAGCTTTCAAACTTAAAATTTTAATTTTAGGAAATAATAAAAATTCCATATCACTTGTTTAAATTCAGTTTAAAAAGAGAAAAACAAAAAAGGCTTTGCACACCGATAACTGGAAGGGGCTTAATGCTTTCTTTAACTTCAGTCTTCCATCTAAAATTGGGTTGTGTTTGGTTTGGGTTGGGTTGGGTTGATTTTTATTCCTATGTGAACATTCTACTATCTACTGATGTAGCCATTACGGGTATTTCTTTACTCAGTGAGGAATTTGCTTCTCAGTACAGTACTTTAGTTGTGAAGATAGGAGATGGCACTGAGGATACCGGATTTCAGATGATACCGGATTTCAGATGGCCTGTTGTGGGAGCAGTAGGACCTTCAGGCTAACAGTTCAGTGACAGAAAACATGCAGTGGAATTCTGACAAATCTGATTTGCGTTTGCTTTGCAAACAAACTCATTGTGGAATAATGCTTTGGAGTGTGGGCACACAGGGTCTTTTTCTGCAAGGCCTCAAGTTTTCATAACAGGTGAATGTAACTTCAGGCTTATGATTCAACAATATTGAGACATATGTGAAGAATTATTGTTGTTGAAAATATGAGTCCAAATATACTTGTTTCTGTAAAGCTGCATCTTGGA
>VXBU01019377.1:57059-68087 GCA_013400315.1 Bombycilla garrulus | reverse complement strand
CCAAGATATTAACTGTAAAATAAACTTGTCAAATTAGGAACTATGGGGATAAATAAAGCATAGCAGAAATGAAGGGCTTGTATAATGAATTATGTAACATTCTCAGGATGCTTTTATCTTAAGAATATAAAGTTGTTTAAAAAGATTTTGTAAAATGTATTAAGGTCATTTTAAATGTATGTTTCGCAAGTTGCTGTGCAAACACTATGAAGGTTTTTATGCGCATAACCTGAATTTTCAAATTGTGCAATAAAAAGAATGTGAATGTTCTGCCATGAAGAAACCTGTGACAGCATTTCAAACTGGTACAGCTGTTCAGTGATTCAATTGTAATTGTTCTTCCTTAACACTTAGAGATTGAAATTGAAAATTATCTCAAAACAGTTTAAGTACAATGATGGACCAGAAAAGTGACTAAAAGTGACACCACCTTACAAAACAGACTTGCCCAAGGAGTATGAGTTATCTGCTCAGTGGCTAAGATTATAATATTCTTTATTCTTATGGAAGAAGAACTGTGGAGTAAACAGTAGCACACTCCTATAGAATCAGCTGAAACCATGACTTTGTAGCTGCTTTATATACATGCATCAGTTTTATACACCCACTGAACTAACAAAGTTATGTGTGCAAAAATCATGGCAGTATTATATAATTATGACCTTGATGTTTCATCCTTAAATATTTATATCTCATTAGCTTTAATACTTCAAGCTCAAATCTGTTGTACTGGCAATCAGAAAAAGCTGTCTTACCATCTGCAAACTGAGCAGATTTTAAATGCAATTTGCCAAGACATAATTTGTCATTTTTCTGAGTAAAGCTGCACTTTGAAAAATCCTGGCAAACTTACGCTTGTACCAGAAAAGTACTGACCTTGACCAGGCATTTTCAATAATGTTTATAGTTACCATAAGCTATTCTCAAAACTAAATTTTGTAAAATCACAATGTATTTGCCATGCCTTTATAATCTTTCCAATAAATCCTGGAGAAACTCAGCCTTCTAGAGTTCCATATTGCTGCTATTTCATTTACAAATCAGTTGTTCACTTGCATATTGTTCATTGATGTTCAGCTATTGTAAGACAAATTATCAGTAGTTTTCTTGTAATGATGGAGTAAAAATGAATTAAATTCTGTTTTTTTAAAGGGACACTCTCAACTTTGAATCTAGTCATTGGAGAAGAACTGAACTCAGAACCCTCTGGCTGTTGCCCTTAACTTCCACTGACTTTTTTCCTCCAGCAGTTAATGCTTGTCCCCTGTTGTTATGCAAGTTACTCAAACTTAAGTGGACTAGTGCCTGCAGAGGTCCCTGTGCTTAAAGCAGCCATGTGCACAAGTTGAACATAAAAATTGCTTTTGCCAGTGCTTAATCAATAATACTTTGTTCTCCAGACAAAATAATTCAGCTTGTAGTTGATAATGTCCCTTTTAAATATAGACTGGGCGCTGTGGCTTGTGTTTGTCCATGTAGCAGTACATAATGTTGTCAGAGTGTGTCATTCTTGTGTTGTTGATTCCATTACCTCAGATACATGATCCAAGTTCTTCATGATAACTTCAGCAACTTGTGAAAGTTAAAACTCTGGCCATCTGGATACTTAAACTGGCTTGCTGTGTGACTTCACACCAGAAAATTCTCAGCTGACGGCTGACGTTGCAGGATGTTGATGGAGAAAGGTGGAATAGATGCAGATTTTGTACTGTGCCGGAGTGGTGCAGGGTGAGGTCATATATGTTCTACTGCATTTTAGGAACCTCAAAGCCAGTTTATTTAGGAAATAAACTATGGAGATATCCTATGCTAGGTACCCCCTTCCTATTAATGGCACCCAGTGTTAGATTAGATGCAATAGTTATGGAAAAAGCAACAGTGATTAAGGGGAAATAAGCTTGGAGATTGTATATTCTCCAAGGTAATTATTTTAAGATGTTTATTTTTACTAAAAATAGCAAAACCATCACTAATGGCAGGTTCAGCACACTGATCAAACTACTTTCTATAAAATAAAGATATTGATTTACCAAGTTTCTCAGTGTTTCTTATTCCTCCTATTTCTAGCTGTAAAATATGCATGATTTTTTTTTTTTTTTTAATGCCTTATCCTCTCATGCCTTATCTTTCCTTGGTTTAGTTTTTTAGTGTTTGGGAGGGGGATGGGATGCTGGGTGGGTTTCTTTTGGGTGGAGTTTTTGTTTGTTTTATTTGGTTTTGGGTTTTTTATGCATAAGTGACAGAACTGAGTAAAACTAAATTATTTTGCAGTGTAATGAGGCTGATGTGGTAATGGTACTATCTGTTGTCTTCCACAACTTAACTTTTGAAGCCCCTTTTCTGTTTCATTTACATGTGATGGTCTTGGGGAGCTTTGTCCACCTCTACCTTGCCACCTCTAGCAGAGGTACAAGTATGAATGCACCCCTTATGATCTGATTAGTGAGGCATGCCCAAATTAAAGAGCAAATGAGACAAAATGCCAGTTCAACAATACTGACATTTCATAGCTTTTAGTATGTAGGGGAAAGAAAGAGAGTGCCGGCAGAAGACAGTCACCACAGATGCATCCAGCAGTGTCCTGTTGGTCGTTTTTTACCCTGGGCTTCTCAGTGGTGGGGTGGGGGAGACCTGGTTCATTCTTCTTTTGGTAAGTTCATTACAGAAAGGGATGCTGCATACACAAGATCATACTGAGTATGAAAGTTTTTCACTATGTGTTTTAGCAAACAAAGGAATCTATGCTTGCTGGCTACAAGTTGCATAGTTCTCTAATTAGTATTCTATGTTCCATTGGTTGATGATTCCATGTTTCTTATGCTAATTAGTCAGTTCTTTTTCTTAGTTTGAGTCAGTGGGTTTCTAAGATCAAGGGCTATGAGCTGGTGGTTATTCCCCCTGCTGGAGTTACCTTTCATACAGTCGGATGGTTGTAGCACAGTTGCTGAATTGGATTTATTGGTCTCTTCCTTATCTTGGGAGTTCTGCCTGATGTCCTTGTAGCCTGTGAATTTGGCTTTTTTTGGTATCCATTATCAGTGGTACATCGTTCTTTCCAAACTTTGGTAACCTCCCCCGGGTCATTGAGTAGTACTGCCTTTATACAGTCCAAGTTCCTGGTGCCCGGAGGGAGAACTCTGGAGGCTGTTGGTGGTTGCAAAGGCCGTCTGTGCGGTGATTTGGGATACTCTTTCTAAGGTGATCGGTGTATGAGCTGCTGCTTTTCAGGGTCTGTCCCAGTGGAGATGTACGGACCGCGTTATGCTAACCAGATCTTGCCCCTTCCAGGCCTGGAATTAGCACCTTCCTAACACAAATTCCTCTGATTCTCTGGCCTTACTGGCGTTAAACTTGTTCCTTAACTCCTAGCAGCCCCTACGCGAGGCACACAGTAGGCATTGAGTAGAGCATGCATCTCGTCAGGCTGGCAGCAAGCTGCTTCCAAAAGTTAAACTGCCTCTGCGTACAGCTAAGTAGATACAAACAACTGTGTTTAGGGTTGGGTAGCTGCCGCTTGTGAGAGGCGGCGCGGGAGTCGAGCGGGACGGGCGGGCCCCGCCCCGGCCNCAGCGCTGGGCTCTGGGGCCGGGTCGCTGCCGCCTCCTGCCCCGGCGGGTCCCGGCTGCGCGCTCCAGGTGGGAGCTGCCCGGAACCACGCGGAGAGAGTTTCCTCACGGCCGGGGTGTTTGGGTGAAGGCTGCTCTGCTCTTCTCTGCTCGGGGACACCGTACCTTCTGGGCTAGCTTTTCGCTGTTTTCCCAGAAATTTTTCTGCTTTCACCCAGAGTGAGCCGTCCCCCGCATCCGGGTGTGCTGGGGCGCGCAGGACTGACCTGTAGCTGTTGAGGCAGAGGCAAACGCGGTGATGCAGATGAAGTCTGCACGGTGGTGGTAAAAGACAAACTTTTCTGAGACGTGCTTTTTTGGCTCTGAAATACTATTAGCAAATATCCTGAAGTTCCGCCAGTAGAATTAGTTTTATCTTATTTACATACTGCTAATTAAATAAGAGAGGTCACAGCTCAGTTTCCTTTTTAGAAACCTCAATGGTCAAACTTTCCACACCTCTGTATGTCTCTAGAGGTACATGTTCGCAGTCTTACCTGACCACGGATAAAGCAAAGCACGGTCCAGGTGATGCTTCCCCCTGTCTGCACGTGTCTTGTTTCACTTACGCTCCTTTGCAAATTGTTTGTGTAACTGGTCAGTGAAACCACTCGCGTTACAAACTGCCTGGTCAAAACTTCTCCCAGCGGTCGTTTTCCCACTCACTGCTGCCAGCTCTGTTTATCTTTTGTAATCTCTGAATAGGAAATTTGCTTTGAAAAAGTGTTGACAGTGGAGCCAAGAAAAAAAATACAAATCTAGAGGGCAAGAGTGTTGCGGTGGAAGGAGGTCCAAGACCTGTATTTGGAAGGCAAAACTTCGTGAACTTGGACCATGCTTAGAAGCAGGAAGAAGGAACTGAAATGTTCTTGTACGTTTACATTTAAAAACGAAAATGTTCTGATACGTTTAGTGTCTCCACGTGAAAGCAAATTTCACCTGGAACGCTACTGAAATAAAAGTTATGGTGCAGATCTGTGCAGGAGCACAAAATACTGCAGCGTGAAATGGAAGTTGCTCGCTGTTTGCCCTAACAACAGGAAGCTGCTCATTTCCGTTAAATAGTAACTAGCCTAATCTGACCAAACGTAGATTTCAGTGTGCTCCATGGCTTAATTTATCTGTTTTGCGTTTTCTTTAAGTAGTTGCTGATACGTAAAGGATAATACTTGCTTCTTGAAAAGGCTGGGCATATAATCAGATCTCAGCGTTGGCCAATTTCTTATTTTGGAACAACAAAGCAGGTCCTCCGAGTGATGGACAGTAAAATGCCTAGTTAACATTAAAGCAGTTAATGCATCCTTACAGATTAGTTTTATACAAAACTAATACTGAAATACTGAAATAGCAATTTACAGTGTGTAAACAGTGGCTGGTTTGAGGTAAATTACATTTTAGGATGAATTTTCTTCCAAGCCTCAGATGTTTGTTCTTGAATTTACCTCATAATAGAGGTTTTGGGCTAGAATTTACCTTTGTGTTTTTTGTTAATCCTTGTACATGAACTGTACAAAGATGAAAAGGAACAAAAGTCACCAAGTAGTATTTGTCATGATCTTACCATTGTATATATCTTTTAAAATTACCTACTTAAGAGTTTGGTAGTACCTTTTCGTTCATAGCTTTTTTCTGTATTTATTACATTCTAGCAGCTTTAACCACTTTCTAGGCAAATTTGGTTACAGCTTCTTACATCCCTAAGATAAATCATAACGCAGATAGAAGGTACTTTCCTTCTCTTCCTTTTGTCTTTCTTTTCCCACTGCCTTTGTGGGTAGATTTTTTGTCATTTTTTATTTTCCCTGTATTAGGCAGATCATTTAAACTACTTTCATCTTCTCCCACTGACAGATTTCTTACACTGTTTGTCACATTTTGTGCATCGGACTGATCTGATGAACAAAACAAAATTTCACTGAAAAATTAAGTATATAGGAAGAATTTTCTTGTAGGGAAAGTACATTTTGTACATCGTATACCTCGAAAAAGTGTCAAGACAAATTTCAATAATCTGTACCTCGACAGAGTCCAGTGCTCTCGTTTTTTGTTTGGAGTATCAATACACAAACTGTGGTGCTCTAGAAGCTATAATTTAACATCAAAGTAACCTGGGGACCTTTTTCGGCTGGTCTGGAGGTGTCCATCTACTCACAGCCATGTTGTCAGTTATATTTGTGACAGAAATGTTTACAACATTCTTCAACTGTAATGTAGTGCTAATACTAGGCCTCTTTATTTTATAGTGGCTTTGCAATCACTGAAAGTGAGTATGGTTTGAAATTAGGTGTTTTTTTAATCCTCCTGTGCCTCCAATGTCATCAGACCATAAGACCCATAGTAAATGTTACATATGTTCAAGTGAAAGTTAAGATGGCATTTTTCAGTTACGCATGTGATCAAGAGGTTTCACATGGCTGTTTTACATTCTGTTTCTCAGGTAATATTTTGCTCAAACCAGAATTTCCTTTTTTAAAGTAGAGATTGACCTCACCCCCACAGAGAAGTGAGCTCTGTGCTCTCAGGCTGAGGTGTGCAATTTGCAAAGCAGAGGTAGCACTTGACTGTTTCCCAAGCATCTCTAACAGGTCTCAAAAGAAGGGGAAGAGTGTGGAATACAGGATTTGTATTAGAAGCTGTTAATCCTATATTTCAGGTGCTGTTTCTGAACTGATCGTTGACACTGTCACTTCAAGCCAAAATGTCACTTTTTTCTTCATTTCAGTGTGGGGGTTCCTGGAATTGTTGTAATAAGGCAGTTGTGTGAGATGGGGTATAAAACAAAATGCATGGCTTTTAAATTACAGGAGTTAAAGGTATTCCTTAATTTCAATATGTTTTTGTTTGGAAATACAGATAATGAACAGTAAATGTCTCAGACCTTGCGCAAACCTTACAGGAACTTAAAAGGTGTTACATGACTTTTTGATGATAATACTCGTAGCTGGCATTGATGAATTGTATGCTGAGGATTAAGTCCAGAAGACATTAGTACCAAAATCTGCATTTCTTATAAACTTTCCTCATTAAATAAAATTGTATCTCCTAACAGGATAAACTTCAGTTTCAAGTACGCCTGACTTAATCCAAAATCACATTTTTCTTCCAGAAGTAGAGTTATGTATTTTTAAATAACTCTTCTTGAAGCTCGATATATAAAGTGGGATCAAGAATAAGGGACACATTAAAACGCAGCATTTTCTCCCAGATTATGGAATACTGCACTGGAGAATGCAGGAGTGCAGTAGTGTTTTCCTATGGAAATCAGGCTGGGTGCAGCTGTGGCTAATGGTAGTTTTTTGAATACATGTCTGACCCTGATGGTGGTTGTTAAATCATCTGCAGGAGGTGTGGGTGTGTGAGCAGTGGGCTGGGCTCTCTGTGTTCACAATTGAGCATTTGGTCTGTTCTATACCTGTGTCTGGAGACCCCAGAATGAACTTGTGGAGCTTCCATTTACCACAGCCGTTTGATATTACCTGATCAATTGCAAAATTTTTATTTTATGGTGTGTTTAAGCCTTTTTTAATTAATGGATTCATTTTTGCTGTAAGCATATTTTTTTACTGGAGCATGTCTGAATGGTGTGTCCATGCTAAGGAGGTTTTGAGAGGAATTCAGGAAATGGCAGAGCAAAGCAAACTGTTTTAAACAGAACTGGCTTCTATAGTTGAAGATTTGACGTGCTTGCTTCTTTTAGTGTCTTTGTCTGGTACTTGTAAACTAAATTTCCAGCTAACCAAGTATTTTTACAGACTGTATTTTTTCTTGTTTGGTGTTTTGTCTGCAGATGTTCCTGGGGCTCAGTTGTATTCAGGGTGAACTGTAAATAACTGAACTGAAGAAAAACATGTAACTATAGTCCGTGTTATTCCTCTACATACTAAATACTTGTACAAGGAAAGAATATATTAAACTTTAAGGTAATGAGAAGCAGAAAAAATAAGCTGTAAACAGAAAGCATATATCTGCATGTCATTATCTGCTAAGGTATTTAAGCTTTGAATTTGAACACCTCTCTTGTGATGGAAATAAAATCCACTAGTTACCTGCAACTGATTGTCCTCTCCAGCATATATATATGACACATAGATAGTGCTGTAATTTGGTTGTCTCAAAAGCCATTTTAAGTAATAATAAGTGATTCAACAAGGCAAAAAAAAGAGTGCCTATTAGGTAAAAAAGTGCTTAGGAAAGGGGTAATAATTTTATCCAAATACATGCTAAATTGAAATTTATCAAACAAAATGTTACCACATTTAAGTAATTGATTGTGCAGTATAAGGTGTGTAACGAATGTAGTTCCATGAAGAGGAATTTCTCTTAAGCTTCTAGCTGAAGTAAGTTCTTCTGGACCTAATTCCCATACTCCCCAGCATTGCCCACTTCCAATTTGATGCATATTAGTGGGCTATTTGAAGTATGTTCACATTACTGCAGAATACTATACTGGCCTGAAGAACTTGCTTTACCTGCAAGTACAGCTGAAGTTCTGGAAGTTAATTGTGAAATCTTGAAAAAGAAGAGTATTAAAAATTGGGCTTCAGGTGATCAGGAGCATTCTCTATCAGAAGTCTGTTGGGTGTGTGTGCTAACTAGCACTTCCAGCCTGAATATATTGCTGCTCTCACTCAGTTCTGAAAGAAACAAAAATGTAATTTCCTGCTTTTGCCAGTTCTGCAGAAATCTGAGGTCATTGCTATCACTAGAATATTGTTGATGGAATGGGAATAAAATAATCTCTACTGGTTTCTTATAGATATGAGCACTGAAAATGTTAAGCTTTATATTGGAAAGTATAAAAGTAAAGGATATGTCTGGGCCCATGCATCTTCTGCTGTGTTCCAATTTCAAAAAGTTATGTTTGCAACAAATTCTTTTTATCCATAAATAGTACACTGTATAGCAGAAGGCTTATCCCCAGCAGCTATAAATAGTGAAATGCTCTAAAATATGATTCAGCTTTTTTGTTGCAATGTCTGAAGTAAATAACTGCCTCTTGACTTGCTGAAAACATTCCAGTGTGTAGTGGGTTGATGTTGGCTGGATGCCAGGCACCCATCAAAGCTGCTGTATCACTCACCCTGGTAACTGCACAGGGGAGAGAAAATAGAGCAAAACATTCAAGGGTTGAGATAAGGACCAGGAGAGATCATCCACCAAATGGTATCACAGGATAATGAGAAGTAAAATAAATACCTTCCCCCACCCACCTCTCCTTCCCACCTCTACGTGCTTCCCCAGTGCTGCAGAGAGATGGGGGATGGAGTATGTGGCCAGTTCATTGTGTGTTTCTGCTGCTGCTCCTTCTCCTCCTCCAGCATGAGGTCCTTCCCACAGGAGACAGCTCCCCAGGAATTTCTCCAGCTTGAGTCCATTCCACAGGCAGCAGTTCTACATAAAATGCTGCAGTGTGGGTCACTCTTCCATGGGGTCAGTCCTGTTCCAGTGTGGGTCCCCCAAAGGCTCACAAGTCCTACCAGGAAACCTGCTCCAGCATGGGCTCCTCTCTCCGTGGGTCTGCAGGTCCCCGCCAGGAGCCTGTTCCAGCACAGGCCTCTCTGCACACACCCTTTTTGCAGACACCCAGCTGCTCCAGTGGGGGTTCTCTGAGGGCTGTGGGTGAGCCTCTGCGTCCCTGATACCTCCATGGCTGCAGGGGCTCAGCTGCCTCTCCTTGGGCCGCACCACGGGCTGCAGGGGACTCTGCTCCATCTCCTGGAGCACCTCCTGCCCCTCCTTCGCTGACCTTGGTGTCTGCAGAGTTGTTTCTCTCACATGTTCTCCCTCCTCTCTTCTCTGATCACATTTTCATCAGCCCAATAACCTTTTTCTCCTTCTTAAATCTGTTATCACAGAGGCATTACCATCATTCCTGATTGGCCCAGCCTTGTCCAGCGGCATGTCCATCCTGGAGCCAGCAGGCATTGGCTGTGCCAGACATGGGGGAAGCTTCTGGCAGCTTCTCACAGAAGCCCCCATACCAAAACCTGACCATGCAAAACCAATATGTAATGCTATTTTAACAGTTATGGAGGGGATTTTGGTGCTGCTTTGCCTTGGGGAAGAGAGAAGAAGTTGCTGCTATGTTAAATGCTATTAATAAAGCATCACCATTTTATATTAAATAAGTTTTAGAGCTATCTTTTGTGTATCTTGATTAACTAATCTGACATCAGTAGCAAAACCATACCTTCCATCTTTTGCAAAACATTTGGTAGATGGATTTTTTTTGAGTGTTTACATGCTGCAGTTCAGAATGTAGAGAAATATTAGTTTGGTGTTAGAAGGTATCTGTGCCTTTCTGACTCATCTGCTGCAGATGGTTCTCTCTGAGTGCAGACATAAAAAAGCTAGTTAAATGGCCTGTAATTAAGCCCTGATTATTGAGTTGGTTTGGAGTATTCATATTAGATATGTGTTTATTCATAATATCCTTCCACTTCTCAGCAGAAGGTTTTGTTTTGTATATATGCTTAGCCCATTTGCCTTAGTGTATTGAAGTAATTTTTAAGCTCTGTGGAAGAACCTTTGCCCACCTTCAACTCATTCCATATCCTTCTTTCTCCATTCAGAACACAAAATCTACATTTTATCAGCTGTACTTCCAATGATTTTTTTACTTTATGCTTTATAAGGTGAAACAAAAATGAAGAACAGCTGTTTAACACTTTTTAAAAAAAAATAGCTCGTCTTGATGTTTTATTGTCAGTAACTGTTGATATTAAGATTTTGTTTAATCCTGATGTATATAGTTGTGTCTTTATGACTAACTGCGGAACTGTTTTATTAAAAAAAAATCCTCTTCTGAGGAAATATTGTTTACCTTTATGTCTTTGATATGGAGAAAAACATTTTGCTGCTGTTGGGCCTGCAGCTTGTAGCGTTTGGGATTCCAGACATAAAATCTATGTCTCAAGAAGTCTAGAGCTGATCTTATTTACATTATTGCTAGAATGTTTGGCTATGTTAACTTTTTGGCATGACTGGAATGATTTTGAGGGCAGCTAAGTGGGGTTTAGTGGCATGTGAAAATTAATAATGGTTTTTATGAGATTAAAAAGTAGAAGTTTTTTGCAAAAGATACAGGAAGGAAGACAAGAAGATAGAGCAAGAGAGACAAATCTGAGCATGTTGTGGGAGCCTTGAAGTTTGCTTAGTTGTCCAAAACTTTGCAGGTCAAGTTAGAAGAAGTAGTTGATAACCTTTATGTTTAGATGTTTGATTATGGCTAGGATTACAGTGAAACAGGGAGTAAGAAAGCTCAAGGACTTTTTCTGTCTTTGCTGTGATTTAAATGTTTATATAATAAAATCAAGAAGCTTTGCTGCTTTACTTGGTTAACCTTGTGGTACGATTTGACTGACCTACTTTTGAGCTAAAGGGCAGATCTGCACTGGTGGGATAATGAGTGTAATACTTCATG
>VXBU01019377.1:38339-48842 GCA_013400315.1 Bombycilla garrulus | reverse complement strand
ATAAGATAAGGTTTATAAGAAAAGAGCTTTATAGCTTTTGTCCTGGTCCTGTATGCACTCATACAGATTTCATTAGGCCAGTGGTGGTGACTGTGGTGACTGTGCTTTAGGAAGAATAGCAGAAAGAAGCCTGCCTTCTGAATCACAGGTGCCCCTGTAGCAAGTATTTGCATCTCATGTTGTGGTCAAACCTAATTTTAACTCTGCACAGGCACTTTCACTTTTCACAGAGGTAGCTGGGGAATTTCCTCCAATGTTGGAGGCTTCCAATATGGTTTTACTTGTCTTGTGGCTGGTCTATTCTCATGTGTTTCCATATCATCTTTTGAGCTAAAATAATTTTTTTCCTGCGCTGCAATTTGGATATTTTCATAGGCTGAGGTCTTCTCTGATGAGCATGCTGTGGTTGAAAGAGTAAATACATCAAACTCTTCTGCCTGCTGTGCCCTCCCTTCCCTTGACTGCTACACTCTTCCTTTGCAATTTCCTCAGTTTGAATCCTGCTCTCCTGAACAGTGCAGGCAAGTACATGCTTTTATTTGCATACATACACAAATATCTGTTATAAATAACATCTCTAGGTGGAGTTCTGTCTCTGCTCATATCACTGCTCATGATATTTCTCTTCTGTTCTTATTGGAGAGAGACAGGTGGACTCCTCTGCTAAGTATTTTCATGCTGCCACACGCAAACATACACTTTGGCATTAACTGCTTTATTGTGGCAGCATTTCTGGTACAGCTTGGAAGAAGGTTGGACTCATTGAGCTTTTAAAATCTGAATGATTCTGAGGTTCTAAGACTAGTCATCAGTGTGCTGGCTCACATGGCTGGATTATTAACAAATTCTTATGCATATTATGAGCAAACATGTGGCAAGACATATTTTTCTTCATGCTTAGCTGTGACAGCTGCTCTGGGCAGTGTTTGGGATGGTGTAGCAGATACTTTTGGAGCTCCAGGGCATATGAGGCTGTAAGGTCCTGGGAGGACCTGGTGAGGTCCTGGTACACAATTAAAGCTGTGAAGTGGTAACTGAAGCAGAAAGAGATGTGGTGTTTTTGGTTCCTTCACTAGAATTCTGCATGTGAGAAAGTGTACAGTTCCTTAGCAAACATTGTCAGGATTCAGCCATTTGAGCTTTTAAGGGTCATGGTGGAAAACCTCTGGTCACTTGAAGCTATCGTTGTTTCAGGTGAAGGTTAACCCTGTTCTCAGCAGTGAGGTAGCTGCTCATCTAGAATTGCCCTGAGGTTGAAGAAGGCCCAATTCAATAAGATAAACACTGAGAAGGAGAGAAGATCAGTGATGTTTGTTTGTAGACATGCAGCATTTCAAGCACCACCACCCTCAAAGGAAACTGTGGGTGAATATTGTGCTGGGAGCATTTTGAGAGTGGTTTTGGGGTTATCTTCTCCACCGTGAGAATTGTGTGCCATGCAGTGAAAGAGGTGGTTGATGAAATAAATGAGATCAGCCACCAGTGCTGACAAGCAACTCTGATGCAATGACACCCGTGCTGGAGACATTATCATGGTAGGCCTGAATTTGAGTCTTGAGATGGTCAAAATCTGTCGGGTTGGGTGAAGGGTGGGTAGAGAGAAACAAATATGGTGCACCTAGGAAAAGGGGTTAAGGGCTGATAATGTCCCCTGTTACCAGGTGTGCATAATGCCTGACTGAAGGCAATGGGAATTTGGACTGAGAAATAGGGCACACAACTGAACTATGTTTTTAAAGGGTGTTGTTGAGTGTTGTTTAAAATGCTGGAGCCCCTGTGTAATCAAGCAGCGCAGGATTGTGCATGACAGATATACCACTGGAAAGGTAGCTGCAGTACAGGGTGCATAACTGTAGGAAATACAGTGAACTATTAAATTTTCAGTCTCAGAAAAGGAAAGGGATGACCAGAACAATTCTTTGACCTATGTGGTCTCTATATGGTTAAAGGATTATGATACTTGACTTTGGGTACAGGATAAAAAGCAAGGCATCCTTAAGACCACACATTTTATGACTTTAATGAGTTTCTGTATAAGAGTTGAAGGTGCACTTTGTTGTTTAACCACATACCAAGTGTCTGTATCATCCTTTGTATGCAGATGAGTGTCTTATGTGTCTCACCATTGTCTTATCTTTTTGGAGCAGTGACAAATTGATTGTCATGATCGTGTGGCACAGGATTTTTTCCTTTTGTTTCCAGTGGATGATATCCTCTCTGCTGAAGGAGTAGTGTCAGTTGGCACTGATTTCACACCCCTTCTGCTACCAAAAATGTCATGCTGTCCTGTTCCCATGCTTGTATTGTTTCCTTCCTTGTGTCAGCAGAAATATTCATGTTCATCAGAATGAGGAACTCAATCATGAGATCAGTTAGCATTTTTTATTTTCCCCCCAGCAGTCTGTTTTTTTGTGAATTAATTCTTCAATCTGATGTGTTGTGCAGCTAAACAGATGCTTTTGCTACCACAGGGAGCTCTCAGGCTGGGTGAAAGGAGGGGACAGAGTGGTTATAACATGCCTGTGGATTGGGAATTGTGCAACCACTTAATTTGGAGGCAATGCTTAAAAGTTTGCATTCATAATAATCTCTCAGTCTGACTTTGTGCTTAGGTACACTGGTCTGTTTCCCATTTCACTGAAACCCTGCCCTAATTTGTTCCTCTTTTTGTGTGTTTTGTCTTTCTCTGTTCAGGACACCTCTCAGCTTTGTGGGAGGTATCTCACAAATGCTCACGTTCTTTTGAGCCAAGTTTTATTTCTGAAGTTTTGGTTAGATTTGTTGAAAGATTCAGGCTTACCCAAATTGTAGAAGAAAGCTTCTTTAGTCTGATATTTCCCTTTCCAGTATCTCATGCTATAATTTTTCCTTTAGCAACTCCACTATCCAATTAGTCATTAATAGTCACCTGTTGTTCACTATATATATATAAATAATAATAATATCTGAATTGGAAAAGATAATAGGTTGCTTTCATGCGACCTCCTTTGGAATAGCCATTCCTGAATAATGTTTCAGTTTCTTTAACCTCNTGAGCCTTAAATCCATATCATCATCATCATCATCATCTGTATATGAGAATTTTAAAGGAAATTTTGTAGTGTGTTTGGATTCTGAGATATTTTTAGGAAGGGTATTTGATCCTCTCTATGTCAGTTTTTGAATTATGGGTATTTTTGGAGCATTCAGTACTTGATACAGCTTAGCTTTGTTTCTCGAACATTAACTTGTATACCTGAATAAACTGCCTTTCACCAAGGCTTATGATCCGTAACGTGTATGTTGGGCCTCTATAGTGTGTGGCATTTATTGTGCTATTTGTCACAGTGAAGTGAGAGACTTACCCTGCAATGAAGGGGAATTTGACCCAGCAATGCCTAAGTACAATGGATGTATGGAAAACAAAAGATGCCAGACACTGAGGGTTTTTTTCATTAATCTTCACCGTTTATATCGCTGTGTCTAATGATTAATTTTGTAGTTAGCTCTAATGAATATCTGTCTCTCAGGGTCAGCAGTGGCAGGCTTGCATTGCAGGATGCATGTGAGAGGGCCCAATGTAGCATCTGCAAGCCACATGTGCATGCACTGGCTATTGTGTATTAGAAAAACCCTTTGCTCCAAAAACATCTCGGGAAGTACATGTGTAGCTGACATACATGTGCCTGTCAAAGTATTTTTGTGTTTCTACCAGCAAACATACAGAGTTTTGAAAAATATTCTTCCTTAGCAGTTGTTTAATTGTTTCTGCATAGGTTTTCAAGTGAAAAGTCAGTGCGTGTGAAGGAAGGACTGAGATTGTTAAACATACTTGAAATATTAACTAAGGAAGGAAAGCTAGTAACCTTAAATCCTGATCTTGAGTCTCTTTTTTCAAAAGAGATGAGAAAGCCAAAATGATATTATTTCTTAAGCTGTTTAGACTGTAGTTCTTTGCTCCTCTAAAATCTGCAATACAGAAGGTGGTTTAAAATAGTGTTAGTTGTGACAAAGATACTTCAACAAAACAGGACAATTCACAGAAGCCATGATGCTGTGATTTTCTTCCCTATTACAATTGTATTTAATTATCTGCTGAACCAGAGTGCTGAAGACATAGATGTATGGTTTTACTGTTCAGGATTTTACCCCACTTCTTTAAGAGATGCTTGAAGAGTAGATTGTTTAGGTATTTATTTTTTCCATAGACATAAATAAACAAAAATAGATATTTTGATTGCCTCACAAATTAATATAACTTTTTTTTTCTAATTTCACATTTACTTTTATAATATAAACAGATAACTTCTATTTTTATGTCCCTTAACTACTGTAAATTAAAACAAGCTATTAAGTGCTAGTCCTTAAGTATTTCAAATAACTTTCATCTGGTATTACAATACTTAAGCTGACTCCAATACTCTTCCAGAAGATCACCTTGCTTTGAATTCTCCCTACAAGAGGTGCCGGAGGCACAACAGCAAGGATAGAGCTGTGCCACTGAGGAGTCCCCCTTCATTTTCTGTACTGTCTTGGAAAGAAGACCACAATTTAGCAAACACTGAGTCTCTTATTTAATGTTACAACCAGTTGTACTTGTCCATATATTCAGGAAAGGAAGCAGTGCTGTTGCTCACAGAGACTATCTTCCTGTCGTTGCCTCCAGCTGCATCTCACCACCACATCTTTGGACCCCTGCCAGAAGGGATGTGGGTTTTTTTCTTCTTCTGTTCTGCATTTGGACACAGATTGTATGATTTCCATTTTGTTGCAGCTGTATCATGATGAACATCCCTTCTCATGTTTTTGATATAGTGTGATGTCATCAGCTGACATAGTGTCTCATGTCATATTCTACATAAAATGATGCAAGGCATCAGCAGGCCCTGACAAAAGCTGGGATTGCTGTTCTGAGAATTCTAAATTCTTTCTGGATGCTGCAAGGCAAGACAAGCTTTTGTAGAGGACTGACCCACACAGATTTGTGTTACATGTGCTCTCCTCAGCGCACTTGGAAGGTTAAGGCACAACATTTCTGTGTACCTCTGCACAGCAGCTCCATGGAGTGTGGGTAACGTTTTCCCACTGAAAGAACAACTGTCACGCTTTAGTGTTGACAGTTAGCAATCATAATGTATCACATAAACAGAACTGTGAGATCTTTGTCCTTCATAGGGAAGTCAATGACCTTTGGGAGATTGTCTTACAAGATAACTCAGTTTGGTTAAACATCTGTGGTGCTAGTGAGAGACCCAGCACAAAAGTTGAAAAAACGGAACTTGAAGTAAGTATTCCTAAGCCTTACCTTTCTTTTTGACTATAAAATGTAATGGCTTTTCAGTTTCTGAGCCTGTGGATTCCTAGCACCACAACTGGGTGCCTTCCCCCCTTCTCAGTCTGAGATACGAGTTTCTGCTGAGCATATCTGTGTCATCTTCAAAAATACTCCAGAAGTCCTGAGAATGCTGGGACAGTTTCCCCTCCCCAATGATTCCCCTTTTAAACACAGGAGCAACTAATGCCACCCCATGTTTTCCCCATGTCAGGCGTCAGTTGAGTTCCTTAGTATTTTCCTGTGTTCAAGGATAGTATGTTCCACGTGTTTCATGAGTCACATTAGACAGGCATTGATGTCTTTCGCAAAGGAGTCTTTCAAGGCTGCAGCCCTGAGCAACCTGTTTCCTCTGGAGCAAGAAGGGAGGGAGTATGAATGAGCACTCACCTGAAGGAGACATGAGGGTTGTTTATTGATTACTACGGATAATTCCAGATGCATTCCATATCTGTATTCACTGTCCTCCATTGTTCTGCCTCAAGTGCTGTCAACTGATTTTGAAATTTAAAGATGGTAAAGAAACCAAGAGTACTGCAGCATGATCCAGCTACTTGTGTCCTCCTAGAGGGAAGAGATAGGAGCACATCTGCCCCAGCAGTTCCAGTCGTGTGTAGTCATAATGTGAGTAGACAGTATCCCTTAAAGATGTTGGTTACTGATAACATAAACTTTTAGGAATAGAGCAGAGTGGCATTTGAAAGCATTTTGTTTTGTGGACAAAGTATGCATGTCTTAGGACTATTTCTAAACAGCCAACCGGGTAGGCAGTTGCTTAATACTGCTCTCTTATTTTGTAGTAAATCAAGGTTTATGCAGACCAGAATGCATAGGTTTGTGATCGGATGCCGAATATATTCAAGCTTTTGGCCTAAAACTAAATTACTTGATTTTTTTTAATGAGACTGGTCCCCCAAAACTTTGTCATCACTAAAATGTATATAAAAATAGAAATACGTATTTCATATTTAATTTTAAAAGAGTGTCAGGTATCACAAATACAGTTAAACAAGAATCTTATGGGTACGGGTACCTTTGCAGAACTGAACTGTTGATGGCTTTTGTCCATACCTGGACTTTATCTTCCATGATGTTGCTAACTCCTTTTCCTTTCCTGGAGGTGTATCTGACACTTTGATCAATAGCTTCTCTCTGGTTCAGTGCAGAAACTATGTATTTGTTGGGGCTGGCAGTTCTGCTGAGATGCAGGAGATACAGTTTCATTTGTCTTGTTTAGTCAAAATAACATTTGTATCTAGTTTTGAGTTTTAGTATAAACCATCTGTGAATAATTAACTGACCTGAGCAGCCAATTTTAGAGCAGACATTTGAAGTTACAGTGGTTTTACTCTGTGAAACCAGTAGTATGTCAAATGAAAAATCTGTAGCTTTATACATGACCGTTTTGCCATAAAAAATTTGGGGAGGAAAGAAACTGCTGTCTTACTCACCAAGGATTTCAGCACACAGCTGATCAGACATCAGCACATCAGCACCCTCGAAAAGAGCTGACCAGTCTACATGGGATTCACAACCACCAATAGGCTGGGTAAGGACTTCCTGGTCACCAGTAGAAGCTGACATGCATGAAGTCCTAGTTCCTGTCTGGAGAGAGATGTCCTTCAGATGGAAAGATAGTACCTTTGTCCCCCAAAAAGATCATATCCTGGACCTCTGAAACAAGACCTTTCTGTGAATGGAGATTGTTAATACATGAATTTGGAGTAAATATAATCTTGAGATTTGTTTATTTCTCTATATAATAATGTTGGAAATATCTTCAAGGTGATAAAAATTCAAGTCTCAGCTAAAGCACTTCTAAATCTGTTGAGTTTTGATCTCATTTAGAAATCAATTGGTAAAAATGCATAAGTAGATTTGAGTTAGAGATCAGATAAGATGAGCATAAATCTCTGTGGTTATCAAATATGTTACTTTCTTTCAGATCTTTGTTGCACAAACATGATTAACTGAGTGGTTTCTGGTTGTTGTTGTTGTGCACATTGGCCCTGTGTACATCTAATTCTGTATAGAATTTTAGGGCTGCATTTAAGAGAAGGAGTTTGCATTCATGTGCAACACTCTTCAAAGGATAAATGTTCTTAGATACCACATTTGGAAGGCTCTGGAAGAAACAAGTAGACAGTAGGTACCCCAAGGTGCTCCATGTGTGCCTGGTCAGTGAAGGCTCTGCAGAGTCTGTGTTGCCCGGACTCATGCAGGGGATGCTGATATTTGTTACACCTTGTGACTTAAAAATGCAACATTTCATGATGAGTATATTTGCGTGCTTCTTAAAAACTAGAGAAATAAAAAAATGTATCAAGTTCACAAATCTGAGACAAAGCAACAGTGTTTGTCATCAGTCATCACAAATACCCCTTTTTAGTAGCAAATTCTTTTAAATTACATTCTTTTCCTTGACTTTTTATATTTAGACAAATTTATTTGTCTTAAATACTTGAATGTTTTCATGTAGTAGTTAATTTTTTTCAGTATTTGTCCATTCATCCGCTATTAAGTGTTTGTATTTCATCTATTTCTGATAAATATTGGAATAAAGATCAGAAACCCACTACGACAAATTGGAAATTTTGTTTCTTCCTTGCAGTCTTTAGGATCAAAACTGCTCTTTTTTTTTTCTTTTGTCATGCCTGTGATTTTTGCAGAGAAGTTTTCACTTCTTAACCCCTGATCCACCTTGTTTGATAGACTGATATACTTACTTCTAGGTTTCCAGGCATCTACATGTGGAATCTGCTGTGTTTAAACTCTGTAGAAATTTTGAAAAGAAATTAGATTATTTGTGCAGTGAGTATTGAAGAGCTGTCAAGAATTAGTCACAAGCTTGAAGGTCAGCCTGTATTTACAGTATAAACTGTGGAGTAAAAACCACAGAGGATTATGACAGCAAACTCTCAGGAAATGGGGAAATGTGATGGCCTTAGTATTATGTTGCCCAAATATACTCACTGTTTACTGTCAGGTTAGTTCCTGCTGGCTTTTCCATGATGTTAAAAATAAGTTCTGTTATGTAGGCATTGAGATTATCTGTTTTGGGAAGGCACTGCATTATCTTTGAGGCAAATATATTTGTAGCCTGGCCTCATAATGCCACATTTCAGCTCTGCTTTTCTGGTCATCAACTGGACTTGCTACTGTTTTCTACACACAGCCAGCTGCACTGAGATCAAGTAAGAGTGTTTGGTTATAAAAGTCATGTTTGAATGAAACAGCTGTGTAACCAAATGAACATATGAGCTTTGTGCTAAATACATGCTGTTTTAGTGCTTTCAGTTAATGTGTTCCTTAACATTATTCTCTCAGTTTCATTTAAGACAAGTATCTCATGTCTGGTACTTGGGAATGGAGATTTGTTAATGGAGATTTGCTTTTTCAGTTTCACTTACAGAGATGAAGAACGTGATAATTCTACACAGGCTTAAAGTACAGATCAAGATTTTGGGGAAAGTCTTACTTGCTTAGATAGTGTTGTTTTGAGTAAAGGGAATGTTTTATGTGGTAGCAGTTCTTGCTTCATCTTTTTTCATAGGGAATGTAAATGCATTTGTCATACATTTAGGATTAAATGCTCTAAGGCAGCCAGGAAGTAGAAAACATAGATTTAGTAGTTTTTATTTTTGTACACATCTAAAAACAATAGGCAATTCTCTCTGCCCAACACTGATTAAACTAGAATATTCTTATTTTTCTGATCGCATCTCTGTTACTATAAATTAGCTGCATAGGAAAAAGTATGGAAGGGGGATGCCCCAGATAACTGCAGTTTTACAATGGACTCAAAAACAACAACTAATACCTAATTTTAGATATACAATCCTTTTGCCACCATATGAGTTGCTCTTAATTTTCAAAAGAAAAACATCTTTTGAATGTTGGAATTCTCACAAAATTGATGAGACAGTGTCTTTTTGTGGAGGTGAGGTAAAGAATAGCTTAATACTTGGGGATGTTTTTCAGTCCTAGTTGAGGTTGCATGTGCAATCTGTTCGTGGCACTCCTGGTTTATGATGGGCATTTTAACTCAACATTGTCCCCCTCAAATATCCACTGCCTCTGCATGCAAAACAATCCTGCATGTCCAATAAGAGGAAATGCTGGCACTGACTTTGCAGCTGGAAAGTTGAGTTGCAGGTAATTCAACACATCCCCTCCAAGGGAAAAAAAAATAGGTTACATTATCCCATTTCTGGAAAGGCAGTGGCAGGATAGGGAAGGGAAAAACAGAGTGGAGCAGGTCTGAAATAAGTCATTGCAGGCAGAGGCTGGGAGCAAGGGGTGAGCCTCATGAGTAGCACTGTTATATCCATGCTTTGACATGATACTTGAAATTTTAGTGTGGTTTCAAATTCATGAAGCCAAGCTATTAGTACTACATCGTCTGCTATAGTGCCATCACAATGTAGCTATCCTCTAGATGTACTTAAGTTTTTTTCAAATCTATCTGGGATTTGGGTTGGGAAAAAATAGTAGGTATTTTGCTGACTGATTTCAGGTAATGTCCACTGCCTCAGAAGCATTTAGTTCTCCAGATTTCCCATATCAGCATGTACAAAACACAGCTGCAGCCTTTCTGTGTGTTGCAGTATGAAATGCTATTGGCAGGGTTGTATGGGAAGCCTCTTGCTTGACATTTTAACTGGTGCTTTCCTGCCCTGTTCCCTAGACGAGCAAACGAGAAGACCTGCTGCTCTTTTTTAACCAGGGTGCTGTTGCCACCTCGTGGCATTGGTCAAAACCACTAGCAAATGCTCCATTACCTACATCAGTCGCTGACATGTCCCAGTGAAATGGAATGCAGAGGGGTGCAGGTGTATCTCTTCTAAGAGACTTGACCTCAGTGCAACTCTGAAGTTTGTTACATAGTATTTCTGATCCAAGTGCTGCATTCCTTGTGTCTAGTCAGTGGCAGTCTTTATTCTTGTCCCATTTATTTTCTAGAGGACAAAGATAATAGCTATTGTCCATACTGAGTCTCAGAATTTGGAAACACTTTAAAGCCCTAAGCTTTTAGGAAGAATTGCAGAAGCACAGCCTGACAGATCATCTGCCGGAACAAGTAAATCATCTTAAGTATGTGCCATAATTCAGCTATCTGTAAACAAGATATTGAGCAACAAAGCTAAGAAGTCTTGTTCAGATCTTTTTATCCACAATTTTATTTTTTTTTT
>VXBU01019377.1:14487-26861 GCA_013400315.1 Bombycilla garrulus | reverse complement strand
CTTTTCCCCTCAACCCCCCAACCCCCGTCCTCTTTTTTTTTTTTTTTTTTTTTTTTTCTTTTTTTTTTCCTCCTTCTTCTGAGAGAGAGAGAGAGAAAGAAAGGGAGAGGGAGAGAAGTTGATTTGCTGCTGCATCTCAGCACGCACGTCAGCGTTAATCTGGTCCCCAGAGCCTTGCCTCACAGCATGAGTTCGGAAGCCGATGAACCCAAGGAAGGTACGGTTTTTAACAATTTTATTTTTGGAAGGAAGGAAATACGCACGTTGCCTCTCTGAGCATGGAGGAGAGTTTCTGCTCTCTTCAGCTTTCGGGCATTCAAAGGGGAGGGGAAAAGGCCTTTGCAAAACTGTTCGAAGTCCTGCCGATTTTGCAGGATATGAAGTGACCGAAGTGTTGGCGCCCAGGGATATCTGTCTGTCTCTGCAATGGTAATTTACTCACACGTGGAGTACAGATAAGTGGAAGAAACAATGTTTCAAAACACTGGTAGTCAAATGTCGAAAGAGGAAGATTTCTGTCATTTGGGAGCGCTGTCTTTTTCAGCAAAAGAGGAAGTTGCATGGAGGAGAAGTGAAAGGTCATTATTTTGGGAATAAGGTTGATGCCCACTTACTTCCCTGTGGATGAGTATTCGTATGGATGCTTATGCATGTGTGCGTGTGTTAAAACAGAGAAGTGTGCCAAAGCTACAGCGTGCTGCTGCTTCTGGAGTGGAACGTGTGGAGGGGCTGGAAGTGCTCCAACAAAAATGCAATTATTCCCTAGTGTTGATCGGGAGGGAGTGTGAGAGGGATTCGGACAGTGGGGGGAGGAGGAGGGCAATTTCCTGAAAGTGCCTATATACAAAAGAGCATTTATATAGATGAGGGAATAGGGCAGTGGTGAGGTTGTATGCTCGATTTCTTAGAATGGAATTGATGTTTCTTAGTTACACATAGTCCTTAGGGAGATCAAACATACAGAGATCCAGCATGGCTGAGAAAAACAACTTTAAAAAAAGAAAAGCAAGCAGTAAGGTGACCTAAGCATTTTGTACTTGGTGAAAACATGAACTTTTCGGAATATTTCAGGCGGTTTTTGCCTCACAGTCTGTACAACTTCCTTCACTTGAATATAACATTACCAGGGACATCTGTCTGTTTACTTGCTTAAAAGAAGATTTTGTTGATTTGCAAAAAAGTCCACTTGCACTGAATCAAAATTAATGCTAATACTTCTGGTAGAACTTAATAAGTAATAGAGCTTGATAGCCTCTATTTTGATAAGAATAATCCTTGTATTTTTCTTCTTGTCAGATGAACAGCTGAACCAAAAGGGGCAGCTCATACTTTATTTTTTTTTACCCAAGAAGATTCTATAGGACAGATTTATTGAAAAGCAGAACTGTAAAAATTATTTCTCTATAGAAACTTTGAAAAAGAGAATATGTGGATGCTCTTTTACAGCAGGAAAAATCTGCTTGCATGCTATTGCAGGAAAGATCCTCTGGTTTCATACAGGAAGCTCCAGACAGTTTTACTAAGCTGGCTATATTTGAAATGTAAATTTTATTGTTTGAAGAAATGTCTTGCCTTCTTAGATGGCTCTGATTCTTAAAATCAAATAGGTTTGCCTTTCTGTGTATTCCTGCATAAACAATTTGAAGTGACAGGATTTTCATGCTGAAAAAACCCCAATATTTGAAGCAGGTGTCTGAGACATTAAAAAAAATATAAAGGTAGCTTTTTGATATGTTATTTTTAACTTGGGAACTATTTGGGTTTTGCTGTTCTTTGTTCTTAATGTGTTTGAATGAAAAATGAAACAGTAACCATTGTGGAAAGATGAGGTACAGATGTCACTGGGAAGGTTTTTCAGTCAGTCTGTAAGTGTATCTCTGGTAATATATTCACATCTTTAAAAGAACAATTTAGAAAATGCATGAGAAAAATGTGTATGTGAATAAAAACTGGGATTAACAGGTAAAAATGTAGAATTGCAGCTGTTACACTGCTTTGACTAGTTTGATTGAACATTTATGGAAGCATAAAATACTAGAAAATGCAGTCAAATACCTGTGTATTTGTAGTTATCCAATGTATGTATCATAAAATAGAGCCTTTCATGAAGAAATGATGGTTTTTGCATAAAGAAAATGGATGCTTCACAAATTTAAACTGAATGTGTGGCTCAGTCTTTTGACACTCAGGATATATAATTTTTAAGTGGTTTACCAAAGGGGAGGTTGTTGATTTTTCCTTTAGGTGCAAGACTAAATGTCACTGTAAAAGAGAAATTCTGATTTACCTATGAACTATATGGTCCTCCCAGAGAATTAGGAGGTAAAGGCCTGTGACTGATTATGGAAGGAGTAGAGGGTACACTATACAGTTATAGAACAGGTATTTACCAGACTCTGTATATTTCAAGACCAAAAGTAGTGATAAAGGGTATAGTGGCTAGCCTGCTGCAAGCTAAAAAGTGAAAGGAGGAGGAGGTTACATGAAAAATGTTGGTTTAATGATGCTTGTAAGCATAGGCAGATTCTTCTGTTTTCCCTAATGCAGAGATGCTCAAATGGCCAGGAGCTAGTAAAGGGGTGTGTGAGGAGCTCTAAAGTTCACTTGCAGCTTCCTGGTGTGACTCCAAGACCATGTGTTGGAAGATCAGCCTCAGCGAAAAGGCAAGTGGGGAGTGCAATAATAACACTGAACATTGTGTATGTTCTTCCAGTGATCTGATGCTGAAGTGAGCAGTTCTTCACTTTCAGCTACTTTATACAAGGGAATTGCAGTAACTGGAGAACGTTGGGGTAGATTTGGTGTGGATTATTTTTAAAAATCTACATAACAGGATCTAAGATTGTAGTAGGCTTTATACTGTAAAAATGAACTATACCCACTGTTACAATGAAACCAAAAATCAAGGTCAATTTTGAACAGCAAACTCCTAAAGTTTTTCTTTTTGTAATGAATTAAATAAAGGTAGAGCATTTGACCTCAAGTAAAAACTAATTTTTTAGACAGGAATAGAGAATGAAAAGACATTGCTAGATGACAAGCATTACCTCGCTATGTGTTATACTAATTGCTGGGTATAGGGTATGCAACAGCATATGCGGGGTTTTCAGCTTCTGCCTTTGATGTCTTCTTGGTCCATATTAGAATGGCAACATGAAAGAGATTTTTTTTTTCCTCTCACCATGCTGCTCAGTAACTTCAGAACAATCTTTGTATTTGTCTGTATCTCACAATGCTGTGGTAAATATGTGCATATGTCTGTATGGCATCAATCTGTATTGCATTTAGAGATTCCAGCAACTGTCGTGGTATAAATAACCCTGTCACATTTTCTTGTTTTCATTGCTTTTGCCCCAGATGAAACAAATTGTTTGTTGAAGTCCATAACAAGACTATAGCATTTAACTGCATGGCATAATTTCATTCTAATGTTGATTGGTGGCATGTCATCTACCATGGAAGGTACCAAATGTTTTCAGGCTTTGATTTGACTAAATTCCTTTTTAAGATCTGAAGGGAATGTTGTTAGTGCTGTCATGTTAAAACTATGTATCATGAGTGCACCTTTTAAAATATATGGCAATACCAATCAAAATTATTGTGATGTGAATCCATTTCTTCAATAGAGGGAAACAGTAATTTATGTAAAGCTCTGGAGAACTTTGTCTTGATTCTACAGGTTTTATGTGGTATGTTTAAAAAATAACAGGGGAGAAGTCTAATATCTCAAAGGAAAAGTTAGATAAGAACAGATATCAGAGTGAATGTAATACATAGCCTGTAAAACCATGTATATTGTGTTACAAACTTGCACGCAAGTGAGAGCCTGCATTGCACCTTTTTCATACTTAGTTTTGAACACCACACTACAGGAGAGAGAGAGATCACTGCATTCCTGCAAGTGCTTGGAGATTTTTTAGACATGATTAGCATTTTTTTAATCCAAATAAGATTACTGAAGAATGAGCTCACCTGTTTTGTTCTTTTTAGAGCTCAGAACAACACAGGGGTTATGAAATCACTGAGCAGTCACTGTTTCAAGAAGTTAGTACTCCCCCCTGCAAGCAGCCTTGGATTTGCGTATTTTGCAGTCACCTCTCATATGTGAATGTTTTCTAAGCTAGAATTGTGTTCAGTTAGACAATGAATCAACTGCTCATGTGTTTCTACAGTCTACTTACTCCATGTACAACATTGATGGGATTCTGTAATGTATCATTCTCCATCACTGTCTCCAAAACTAGCATTTGTTAGAACCGTTTATTATTTTATGACAGTGAATGGAGAAACCCAAACTGTGGAAGTAGAGCACGGATTTAGTACTTAACCCTACAGATTTGTCTCACCTTCTGCTCTCACCCCAAAGACTTAAAAATGTGGTCTTACTTTGTTTCACCTGCTCTTTGCTTACTCTCCCTTGTCAAAACAATGCTCTTCATAAAACATTAAGGCCAGTGAAACAGGGGCCTTTTGTTTTAGTAGTCTGGACAGTTCAGTTCAGCAACAGGAAAAATCCTGCTAATCCAGTGGATGTGTTAGAGATCTTGATTACTCAATTTGAGATTTTTTCTTTTAATCTCACAAATAGCTTTCTTACCGCTGATGAAGAGAATTAAAAGATTGTTGGCTATACATATCATGTACACAGCTTTGTAAATCATATCAGTGCTTGACAATTTGGCATTTTGTGCAATCCCTTCTATAGTTAATTAGAATTATTGATAGGACATGGTGATAGGAAAAAGAGTATCCCTCTAGCACAGAAAAGAAGGAAAAAAGAAAATAAGCTTGTGGGAGTTTAGAAAGAATTATTACTAACCAGGAACTGTAAAACCATATCACATATGCATGAGGAAAGCATTAACAGAGGTACAAATAGGACAAAAGGAAAACCAAGAAGCTAAAACCTTGATGAAGAAGAAGCAGTGGGAAACTTTGAAGGAGTAAGAGTACAGCACATGGGCAAGTTGGAACTGCTAGATTTTTATTTTTTTTTAGTGTAGTTTGGGCAACATTTAATGAAGCAAGATGCAGGAAATAAAGGGCTGTGAGGACAAAAACTGACATGGTTTGTAGCACAGCTGCTGCTGCTTCATTGAGATGTGGGCCCTTCAATCTATTAGTAAGAGCACCAGCTTCAGACCATTAAGCCATAAGACTCTGTAAGATAGTCTGCACCTCTTCCCTTCAAAACTGAAAGAATGGTTGTTTTTATTTCTCTGGCCACATCAGGGTCACTTTTGAGATAACCTGTTTGTGAGTGGATCAGATGGCCACTCTGATTTGCTTTTCCTACAGGCTCAGAATTTAATTAGTTGAACTGGTGGGTTTTTGTTGTATAACACATTTGGAAGTCCATATGCAGTAGTTGTTTTCTGCAGGACACTTTGTACCTCATGTATTTATTAATCTGTGCAGCTGGATCAGATGAGGAAGCTAGGTGGTAATTTGAGCACAGGCCATGGGATAAACATGGGCTGTAGCTGATAGATTACTTCAGAGAATCACTGAAACTTAACAAGTTAATCATTTAGCTGTGATTGTAGGGTTGAATGCTAGATTGCTTTGAGAAAATTCCATTAATATAATTATACTTATGCAATCAAATAATGTAATACAAAATTAATTGCAAGGTTCACATGGTTCATTTCAAATAAGATACAGTCCCTTGAGCTTTCTGGTTGATAGAGAGAATCATAGATTAACTGAGGCTTTAGGGAATTTCTAGAGGTCACTGGGCACAACCTTCCACTGGAGGCAGAGCCAGCTTTAAAGTTGGACCCAAATTCAAAGTTAGATGAGGTTGCTCAGGCTTTTTCAAGTCACATTGGTAGTATCTTTGTGAGCGGTGGTACCACCACTTCTCTAGCAACCACTTCTCTAGTACTCCAGTATTTGGCTACACTTTCTGTGTCATTTCAAATAAGACTTCCCCTTGATGCTGTATGTGTCTCTTGCCCTCTTTTGCTGTGCATCCTCACAAAGAGCTTAGCTCTGTCTACTCCATAACTATCCAGTAACAAATTACAAATGTTGGTAAGGGCCACTGTTGTTTTGACCAAACCTAGTACTCTCAACACCTCTTTGCTATCAGGTGCATCACCTCCCTAAGCATGCCAGTGACAGCCTGTAGGACTTGCTTCAGTTTGTCAGCTCCTTTTTTGCAGAGATATTGGGGAGCCTGGTACTATTCACAGTATTCCACATAAGGGAAGAAAGTAGTTTGGCTTCAAGTTCTATGAGTACTTTTTCATCTTCTGAAATTGTTTGTTGTACTGGAGACTTAGTTTCCCAGTCTTCCTTTCATTTATCTGTTGATGACAGCATTTGCTGTATTATGGTACTTACACCTTTGAGTTGTTTTCCTTGGGGACTTTGCAAACAGTGGACTGCCACAAATGAGACAGAGAGACAGGAGCAAAAGTCAGTGAATCTCTGAAGAATCAAAATAAATACCTGGGTAAGGGAAGGGCCTTGTATGTGCATTTGGTAAAGCTGGATTCTTTAGCAATACTATTTCCAAGTGTAGTAAAAGGCTACATGAATTGCTTCTGGAGTAATGAATGTTTTGTTATACATATCCAGGAGCAGCTTAAGGAAAATCTAAGGCTGAAACACTAATTGTAATTTGCAGTTTTTATCCAAAAACACGCAACATTTCTTTTATCAGTATAGATTTATTAATTGGTCAATTCTTCCATTAAATATTACAGTTTCAGAAGGGTTCTTAAATGCTGCTTTTGAGAAGTGAAATGTATTCCCTCTCCATTCAATCATTTAGTGTCCCTCTAATAATAAGTAAAGTAAATAAAAACTATATTTCAGGTGTTATTTCAAACTTCTGGAATGATTTTTTGCTAAATTAGACTACAAAATGGTGGTAAGAGGAGAGCATTTCATAAAGAGAGAGATTTTTATGCTATTTCATGAAACAGTTTATGGTTTTCATTTTTCTATGCTCAATAGAAGTAGTAGGCTAAAATAGATTAATCTATTTCATAATGGCTTTAAAGTAAAAATTACCTTTTTTCATATTTAAAGATTATTTTTTCATGTTTATATATTGGTTAGATACTTCATAGGTCCAGTAGTACTGTTATTAGTAGCAATTGCTGTTTATGAGTTTGTAAGAAATTTGAGTGCTTAAACAGGCTGTTCTGCATTAATGAGTAGTACTAATCTGAACAATAGCCTATACATGTTGACACTAAGGTGTTTTTTTATGGTGGGAAATCTGAAAGCTACAGATGTTCATGTTTTCTTGGTTTCCTTAATTATATGTGATGAGTTGCTTGTGTTTTTTAATGGAGGTGTACACTTCCTGTTTTGTGGACACATCTCTGTCATGACTACAGAACAGAATACACAGTGGGATTAGCAGTAAAATGCAACTGCCAAAAGCTTGATTGTTTTCAACATCATGTCAGCAAAAGCACAAGACTTAAATCTGTTGTCATTTGGAGACAGTCTTACTTTGAGGGAGAAGGAGAGAAACTATGTTTGAGATACTAATTCATGACTTTGGGATGTTTTCTCATACATTTTGTTCTTATCCCTAGAATTCCCTGCCTGAGTTGGGTTGTGATTTGAGTCAGTTTCATCAGTGAATTCCTTGTCCCAGTTCTGGTGTGTTCGTTTCTAGTGCTTTGCTGGCAGGCAGTGAGAAGTAGAGAGCTCACATCTCTGGGTGGCTGTTGGATTCAGTCTGGGGAACTTGGGATTCAAAATCTTCCCCACAGAACTGTTTTAGCAGAAACAATATAGAAGACTGGATACACACTGTATAAAATAATTTAATTTTCCCTACCATTTGCAGAATTTTGTACCAGTGTTTGTAACTACGCAGATTAGTAGTGAAAGATCAAATAGTCTGTTTTGCATAGCAATAGGGAAAACCTACATTTCAGTTTGACAGATAATATACAAATGTCAGAGTATCTGCAGAGTCCTGTTCCTGCTGGCAGTTTGCAATAATGAGAATAAATTGCAGTAAAGTGGGAATAAGCACCTCATTTATTTGAGAGCATTTATCCTTGAAATGTTTGAAACCTGAAATACCAGGGACATACTCTGAGATTATTATATGTATCTATAAAGGCCAGTAATTGCAAGCTTCTCCAAGGCATTGCTAGCTGCCGTGTGATTTCAGTGGATCTCTAATAAAGTGATACCTCAAGTCCCTATCCCAAAATATTTAAATTCATACAGGAATTAATAAAGAACTGACTTTAGTGCATGCACAGACAAGCATCCACTTAATTAACTTCAAAAGGTGTGGAGAAAATTTTGAAAAATGCAGCAACTCCATTGTTTTAAAACCTGAGGCTTTCATGAGGAATGCTTTTGCTATGTTCATTTCTCAAAGCTATTCCACAAAGATAATTTTATCCATAGAAATAATAAAATTTTGGTTTAACATTAACAGAAGTGAACAGATGACACTGGAAAATAATTCAGCTATTGATTGCAAGGGCTGTATTTTACTACTTGCAAAAAAGAAAATGAATGGATGTTTCTGTTCACTTAAAAATATCCATTTAAAAACATTCATTGAGAAATAGTGATGTAGACTTCTTTAGGAACTTGAAACAATGAATCATAAATTCAAGCATCTGTGAACAGAAATGGTGGACATTTCAGGAAGGGGTAGGATTGAAGTTTGACTCTGGTGTCTTGTGGTAAGATCATGTCCCCATCAATTTCACAGCCTTTTCCTCAGTGCTGGAAGTCAGAGATTTAAATTCTGTGATGCAAGACATCACATGTATGTTTAAACTCACCTGTCTTTGCAACAAGCAGTTGGGTTCAAAATCAGTAAATGCTTGCAGTTAAATGTTGATCCCTTTGTTGTGCATGTTACCTGATGCTATGCAGCTGGGGAGGAGAGGACAACATTATGGTGAGAAAAAGAGAAAATATTGACATTTTTATTTCAGTGTAAGTATTTGAAATTTAGATTGATGACATTTCTATTCGCCACTTGAGGGCTTTCCTTCTCCAGGTTCAAATTTGCATTCTCTCCTTCTTACTATGGGTAATAATCTTGGAAATCTCAAGGTACAACAACTTTTCTTGCTATTGTATGTCTTTCCATAGCAGATTAGTGCTGTCCATTATTTTGTTGAAAATGTCATTTGATGCCATTGCGAAATAAAGAAGCTAAATGGTCAAATTCTGCAACAGAGTATTACAAAGTAGATGCAGGTTTTACAAATCGAAGAAGAGTTGAGGCTGAAAAGAGACCTCTGGAGGCTGTCCAGTTTTTAGTCAGTAAATATACTTGAGACCTTTAAAAATAAATAGGATTACTACTGCTTTGCTAGATAACAAAGTTCTGTATCAAAATAATACTGCTTCCTGATTTAAAAGAGAACGTCAGTATCAGACATCATCAACCAGAGATTCAATTTTACAGAAGATTAAGTTGCTTACAATATAGAAGACCTAATTTTTCTCTTATGTTTTATATTCCACTAGAACCTAATGACATTAGTGAAAGCAAAACCAAACTCAAGATATGTGCACTAGTGTCTTAACCGTCTCAGTTTATGTTTGAGAGTTTTGGTGTTAAGTCAAATATTTTAAAGCTGAGTTTGGGTGGCACTAGTGGAAACAAAGAGGAGTCAAAGCAAAGCCTGTGAGAGATAAACTGTGGGCTTGTGCTTAGAGCCTGTTCAGAGCAGACAGCAAGGGAGCAGAGAAGTGAAGACTCAACCTCTTGTTTCATGACTCTGTGTTGAGATAAAGGTCTTAGTAGTTACAGTATGGATACAGAGGAAACAGGCTTTAGCTACTAAATAATGGGAAAATAGATTTAAACTCAGGGGTTGGTTTATTTTGCTCCTTGTGGAAGAGGAAAGTAAACATGTTAGGGGTGCAGAGAAAATTACTATTTCAGCTGCCAAGTGTAGTCTTCCATAATCACAGGTACCATGAGTGACTGGTATGGAAGGTAGACAAAGCACATATTCTCTGCACAGCCATGCATTGAATGCCATAGAATTTATCCTTTATGCTACCAGACAGGAAAAGGGGTAGTGAAAAATTAAAAACTGAAAAAGAGAAGAAGGGTGTCACTAGTATCTTAGGCCTAAAGAAGACCCGATATCTGATAAGTGAAATTCTTAGATGGGATATTTTCTTGTGTTTTATAATCTACGTTTCAATGTTGATATTGGAAATGAGTATACCAACCAGATGCCTGAGAACTGAAAGCCCTTAGAATCACTACTAGATTTTAGGTGGCTGACCTGGAGGTGTGACAGTCTTCAGTGCCTCGGAACTTAGGTTTTTTATATATAAATATATGTGTATGTATATATGTATTTACACACAGACACATATAAAGGGAATGGTAGTAATCCAGCCTACCTTAAACATTAGAATGAAAGATACTGAGGGACTCCCATCCTCTCTGTAAGAAACAGTGTAGCTACAGATCAACAGGGAGAAGAACAGAGAACCAGAACTAGAAACACAGGAAAAACATTATTAACTAGTTTCAAAGATATTGTCAGATCCCTCACAAACTTCTTTGTCATTCGAACGTTCTGAAGCCTCTGCTTTGACTTTCTTTACTTTGTGATTCAAATACATGCCTTTTGCATTTTGACGGCCAGGTTGTGACGTTTGCCTTGTGATTGAGTTGCCTGTCCCTCTCATGCCGGATTGGCATCTCGTCTGGACCTTCCAGTTCATTGTATTGTTGCAACATGTATCTTAGCCTTAAATTCTACCCCTGCCCCCATGTCAAATTTAATTTGCTTCAATAGATTCCAAGTTCTCCAGCTCTGCTGGCCTCCCAAGGTTTTCCTTCTGCATTCAAACCAGGAACTCTTCTTTTTTTATAAGTATGTAGTTCCTGTGCCTACAGCTAAGTGTTTTGGGGTTTATTTTTTGTAAGAAAACATTCTTTTTGTCAGGATGGTTGTAAGAACAATTAGGTACCACTTTTTTTAAGTTTCAGATTTAGGGTGTCACTTGGCTTAGGGAGCTTGTCACTGTTACCTTGCTGCAGTTTGGTGTATTTCTAAGGCTGGACAAAATACAGAGTACCTGCATTGCATTTGATTGATTGGGAGGAATGACGCAAGATACAGTTTATTTCCTGTGAAAAGATTTGTCAGTATTACTGTTCACTGTGCATGGACACCTGGTAGATACCGAGGAACCTGATACAGCCCTGAAAAGCCCAACAGCTGAAATATACAGGCTGTGTATTTATCAGCACTGCACCACTTGTTACATTCCAACAAGGACAACAAATGGTGGCAGAGGACTGAAATACCAAATTAAGTTCATGACACTGCTCTGTGTGATTGTCATTTTCTTGGTTTAATATCCAGCGTATTCTGAAATATTCTGAGAGCAGTCATCTGAAGTTAATCTGAATTTTTTTCCCTTCTTTTTATAGTTACGCTATTAATCAAAATACATGCCAAAGTTTTTGGGGAAAATGGCTTTTGGAGGCTTTTTAAAATTTCTAAGTCAGCTACAGTATATGTATCATGTGATGCACAGGCTGACTGTAGGAAGCACAAGCATGTAAAACCAGAATAACTTGTTGGCACTGACTGCTCCCATGGGACTGCAAAACTCTGCAGCACTCTTATTGGAAATAGCATCATTCCTTGCTACTCTACCCAGCCTTAACCTTCAGGTACAGTTTTTGGCAATTCTTCTCACTTTTTGACCAAAAAAGTATTTTGTTTTCTGGGTTTGGTTTTGTTTTTGCAGAATAGAATGTGGATCATCTTTTGTGGGTCATAAAATTTTGGACATTTTAATACACTAATGTTAGAATTAAATAGCAAAATCCAGAAGCATATAACGATATCACATGTTTTGCAAACATATTGGCAATTACTGAGCATTTTATTGAGTGAAAATAAGCTGTTCTAAATGGTGTTTGCTGGCTTTTATCTTTCCCATGTTTCTGCAGATGAATATATGCTCACTTTGAGTATGAGTATGCAGATCAGACATACTCCATATTTTTAAAATGCTTAATTAATGGTATTTTTTTTCTGAAAATGCTTGATTAACTGTTGCTCCATAGTGACTTGCAGCATTGTAGCTGACTTCCAAATCCAGTATGACTGCTCATGCAGTATTTGCCATGCATAAATCTTGACTTCAGATTGGGTGTTTTTCCTTTCAAAGGTCTTCCAGTGTGAATGCTAGAACTAGAGCACATTGCATGAATAATTACCATTCTCATCTTATGCTCAGTTGGTAACAATTATTGCAGGACAGAATTTAGTACAATTTATTTTACCTGTTAGGAGAACTGTAAGTAACTTTCACGTTACTCATGAAAGAATGCTTTGTATGCATTTAAAATTTTAGTTTAAAATATTTTCCAGCTAAAATTG
>VXBU01019377.1:0-13432 GCA_013400315.1 Bombycilla garrulus | reverse complement strand
ACTCTTGTAATTTATGACCATTGGAGCTTCACCTTACTGAAGTCATGAATTCATAGATTTACATGCTTCTGTATTTTATTTTATTTTTTACATTTCTGCCCTGTATCTTTCCTGAGAACAAGGGCAGACCCATGAAGATCCAGAAAGCAGAAGGCAGAAAAGATTTTAAAAATTCAGTAATTTTTTTTAATCCCTTTGTATCTAGGGAATCTCATGATTTTGGAGGTGCATGACTCATGGTCACATACACTCAGAGAGCATAACGCTAATTCCACTTGATTTCAAGTTGCCTTCCTCCAGGGAAATAGTGCTCTTTCACTGCAGGTGTCTGATTGAACATGCAATTTGTAAGGCATGTACAGGCTTTTAGCTGTAGTTCTCACACACAGTCGATGGAGAGGCAAACACACACATCTACACTGGATTCCTGGCAGGAAGTCCATGCCCACATCTTTCAGTGCTGTGTGATAATCTTTTAAATGCTGCCTGAAGCCCTCAGTCAGTGCTGTCTCTTTTCTCTCAAGCCCATTTCAGTGTTTTTGGTCCCAAAAACCCACATAATTTTTGGGCCTTACTGGCATGTGATGTGCCAGTCACTAAAATGAGAACTGGGTCTCAGGGAGGATTGTTTCATGGTCATATTTTCTCTTCCTTTGGGACTGTTCTGTCAACACACTGAGTCTCAAAAAGCTCAGCTCTTGACTTGACCATGGAATTTATGATGGTTCACTGTAATTTTTTGGATTGCTGGATGCTTTTTTTTTTCTGGTCCTTCATTATGAGAAGTTTAAAAATACTCTGTGACTCAAGTAATCATTGCCAATGTACATGAGATTGCATACACTCAGATGCAAGTGATGCTGAATCCACCACAGACTGTTCTCTTGTGGAAAAAAATAAAAAAGTGTTTTTTTTCCAAATACTACCTTTTTTTTTTTTTTAATTCAAATAAAATTGGGACATAGGGTGTTTGGTAATAGTGTAATAGTCATTTGCCACAGTACTGAGGGAGGTATGCTAGCTTCCATGTGAGGGAAAAGTCAGCATTGCAGCCCTAAATATGAGCCTTCTTGTATTTTTATAGTAGTCTCCTGAGACTCTGTTAACCACAATTTTAAATTTCACTTAAAGTTTGCACTTCCACCACAGTTTAAGGAAAACCTTTGTATTGTAAAATATTTTGAGAAAAACACATCCAGAATTATACATGTCCAGTATTTATTAATATTAATACACAAAAAGCCATGTTAAACACATTTACTTTGTGATTAGCTATGAAAATCAAGAAGTTTCATAATTGCTAAGCTCACAGCTTTCACAGGATGCTGTCTCTAGCATAGAGAGAGTTTGCTCATTTAAATAATAAATTAGGAGATTTTGCAGATGTCTGATTATTCCCAAGATTGATCCTATAAATTTCAAATTAATGGAAGCAAGCTTTCCTCTGAGAGCTTTTTCTCTTGGACTACTTTCCTCTGTGGAGGCATGGCTTTTACTGTACATAATCATGCTTATTTGTGTAGTTTGTGCAGAAAATGACATTCCATTGATTTTGAAGGGGTATTGTTTGATGATAACCTTTTAAAAAGTAAAGTATAAAACTGCAGAGAAAAGAAATTGGAGCTATAAAGAGCAGTCTTGAGGTAAACCAAACTGTGAGATGTTTAAAATTAGTGGGATAACCCACAGGTCACCAGAAAAATGACACTATTTCAGTTTAAAGTGCAAGGATGTACCCTGTCAACACAAAAGGTATGGTCAGACATCCAGGCCACCTACTGTATCCACTTTAAAAAGGTGGCTACGTACATTCATCTTGAAGTAGTTATATGAAGGTGAATTTTCAGGTTCTCGTATCTGAAATTGCAGTCAGAAGTTTGAAAGGGTGTGCCTGCAGCCATCACATTGGGAACACTGCCCTACCCAGCACAACCTGTGAGGCAGGCATGTCTGATACACTGAGCATCTCCACTTGCAGATACCAGGTTAATGTTTTAACCTCTTCTTGACATGTCACCTGACCTCTCAAGTCACAGGACCTTTCTTCTCCCTCCCTGTCTGTGAATTGTTCCAGTTTTCAGTTGGCAGGGACAGCCCTCAGGGTTGCACTGCTTGCTCAGCGCTGCAATTTCCTTTCAGCTCTCTCTTCAAGGAAGTGAAACCACTGTGATGTATTTTTGCATTTTGAGGTGCCATAGCAAAATGAAGCACTGCAGGCAGGAGAGAAAGGTAGCTGAGAAGAGCTGCCCTTACAGCGAGGAGGAAAACTCCATATTCGCTCTCTGATAGCTTCTGACAATGTTTCAAAGCACATGATAAAGTGTGTGCTAGATTTACCAGAATAAATACGCCACAGGCCGGTCTTCACCTTGGGTGTTTTGCTTCTTTCTGCTGTCAGCAATAAAAACTGCAATTACATTAGATGAACAAGTAAGTAATAGTTTTATTTAAGGAAGTATATGTGTTCATTCTGAAGAAGCTGTATAATCTTACTACTTAAAATGAATTTTATTCAAGCTTTGAAATAAGTTTTAAGTCTTTCTGTCATTTGTAAAGATGAAAAATTCTGATTATAAACTACAACAAGTTAGTAAGTTCCTTTTTTGGATTTGCTGAAATACTGAAGTATGGAATTTACATATTTAGCAATTAAATTAAAACCCATGTAACAGCACAGGGAAAATATAAGTACACACTTCTGGTGTACTTATAGCAAAGTAGATAGAAAGTAAGCCATGCTGGATAGCCCCAAAACTTGGACAGATATTAAAAAAAATACCATTAAGAGCTCAGCAGCTTTTGGAATAGAGCAATTTTGGTTAGCAAAGGTAACTACATGTTGAGCTGTACTTTGTAAAATGTAAAATTGTGTAATATAAGAGGGATTTTTTTATTGAAAAACTGTAAAATGTTTTGCATACTGCCATGTTTTCAGTTTCTTGTAATTGATACGTTGCAATTTACTATACCTGAGTATTTGCATGACTGTCTGGAGGCAAGTTATATAGATTTAGAAGTATAGAATTGTTCAGGCTGGAATTACAGTGGAGCTTTCAGTGTGACAGTATTTTACAAGGATGCCTACAGCATCCTGGGAAAGAATGCTTAAAAATAGAGATATATTGTATAATGTAGGTTTTTATTTGCAAATTTTTGGAAGATAAGACTGAAACAGTTACTGCTATTAGTAGGAAAATCTATATCTCTGTGGAGTGTCAGAAAGAAAACATCATGAGCATTAATAAGAAGACTTTATGTAATAAGTGATGAAATAACAATTGATATTCCTGTTTTGGAAGGCAAAGAAAGTTATCATTCATTGGTAGGTCTTTGTAAAGCATTTGCTGTTGAGTTCTAGTGTTTGACTACCCTTTGGAAATCTTGGATTAATTTTACCTTAATTGTAACTATTGCAGTTTTAGCTTTAAAAACACAGAAAGCAAATCACATATCTTCAGTTCAAAATGACTGCTTAGCATCTTTAATGTCTTCCTGTATTTCTGTGGTTGAGAAGTGTGTCTGTCTTGTGATCTTGAGTGCTTTACCCAAGAAGTTAACAAGAGGTTCTTTGGTTTTTGAGTGTCCTCTTGTAGTAAAGATTTTTAAAAATGCGCTCAGACACTTCATGCTTCAAAACAAAATACTGATATGCACTAAAAGTTTTAACAAACAAATCTGCTTGAAGGTTTATGGGATGATAAAAAAGGAGCTTGTTATTAAGTTTCTCAAAGATACTCTTGAATAAAAAATGCAGATTTGTGTTTCATGTCCTGAAGGACAAGTTTCTTCTATTTGCTGGAACCCCTGAGGCACCCTGTGTCTGAACACACCCAGCTGCCCACATACCAGCAGTTAAGAGGAAACCTTTTTCAAAGTCAGGGACTTACTGTCTGACATCTGCAGAGTTGATGTTTTTATTAAAAGAAAAAAAAATAAAGAAAATATTTCCAGTCCCTGTGTTTGCTAAGCAAACCTTTCATATGTATAGTAAATGTAAACAGATGTAGTCTTCCTTTGCAGTCTGAGACTCCAGGAGAGCTGCAGCAAAAAGGCAGCCATTTCCCAGACAATTCTACCTGAAAATACCAACTCACATGTGTCTTCATGGAGAGAGTGCTGCCAAGGGAGCATGCTTTAAAAAACTGTTGCTGATAACACAAGAACGTGGTAACATTTCACAAGATTCTGAAGGACTGTTTGGGGTCTTTTAAGTGTCTGAACAAAAGTACAAACTAGTCACTGGGTGTATTAGTGCAATCAAACAGTTTTAGAGGTGGAAATGTGGTATAGGATCTACTTCATTAATCACAGAGAGATACTTTTAAAAGGTTATGCTCAAAATTGCTATGACAATCCCTAGAAAGTAACTGTCTTGCTTTTACTGCATAAAGTATAGCACATAGAAATATTAATCTGTACTTGCTTTTCTTCTGAAAACTAGTGTCTTCAGATTCTATCCAGAGAATCTCAGTGTTGTTTGCTGAGCATGGATTTTTGTCTTTCTTTTATATTTCTGTGTGGGTATCTATGGATACATATAAAATAGATATCTAAAAAAAAATAATTGTGTGATGTCTGCATTCACTGATAATCTAAAACACTAGCAGGTAAAGGTTTTATAATGGTTGCTGAATTATTATCTTCATTTGAATAGCAGTGGTTATTTGTCATGACATAGGGATAATCCTGGTTTCAGATTTCATTATGAATGTGAGAATCAGATTAGATTTGTGACTCATTTGATCAAATAGGGCAATTTTATTGCCTCAATTTGAAATTCCATCAATCCATATATAGAGAGGTCTTCTAAACCATTTCTGAGCAAGTTCAGTTGGTATTTTCTAAAAAGTAAAACAGTCTGAAAGAATGTAAATCTAAAGAGAAGAGAGATTTAGGGATTTAAATATGATTTTTTTTCTGCAACTGCGTTGCATTATTTTTGTGGCACTTTTTGAGACTATTGTGAATGAATAAATGTAAAAGTATTCCTCAGCTTGCTGTCCAGAGACTGTCTGTCTGGAAGTACTGACTTCACACTTTTTTTCTTCCCCTAGTGGCCACAGATGTCTTCAACTCCAAAAGTCTGGCCATTCAGGCCCAGAAGAAGATCCTTGGAAAAATGGTGTCCAAATCAATAGCAACTACTTTGATTGATGATACAAGCAGTGATGTTTTAGATGAGCTTTACAGAGTAACAAAGGAATATACACAAAATAAAAAAGAAGCAGAGAAGATCATCAAAAACCTCATTAAAATAGTCCTCAAATTGGCAATTCTCTACAGGAACAACCAATTTAATCAGGATGAAATAGCACTGATGGAGAAATTCAAGAAGAAGGTTCATCAGCTGGCTAAGACCGTGGTCAGTTTCCATCAGGTAGATTATACCTTCGACCGGAACTTTTTGTCCAAACTGTTAAATGAATGTAGAGAGCTGCTCCATGAAATCATTCAGCGTCACCTCACTGTGAAGTCACACGGACGCGTCAACAATGTGTTTGATCACTTCTCTGATTGTGAATTTTTGGCTGCCTTGTACAATCCCTTTGGACCTTATAAAATCCATTTGCAGAAACTTTGTGATGGGGTCAACAAAATGCTAGATGAGGGGAATATATAAGTACTTATATTAGAGGTGATTGCCTATGAGTTATTTGTAGATGGAACACTGTTGATTTATGAAGGAATAAGGGAGCATGCAAAGAGGTTTTTTCTACATTATGACATATCTTTCCTAAATATCTTTATTAATTGATTTCTTACTATGCGCTATCTATTGCTATTCATAATTCATCTGGAAGAAAAAAACTGCACATGATGTTTTTTACTGTGCTTTGCATATGGAAACAGCTTGATAAAGACAATTAAACAGAATGGTTCAAGTAGAGTAAGAGTCTTGCAAGATAGATATACAAACAAAAAACTATGCTGTCAGACAATCCGCATCTTTCATGGGTTTACAGATTTAATTCTAAACTATCAGAATCCAGTAATGTTGGTAATAACAGACTATGATGGTGATGGTACCCTCTTAATTTTTTTCATTTACTTGTAAAATAGACATATTTGATTCAGATATAGTCTTTTATGCTCTCGGCACAGATAACAGCTTCCTAGTGTTGCCATTTATGAAGCATTGAGAATTAAATTAAATTAGTGATGCTGTCACATAGAGTCTTAACAGCAGGCTTGTGCATCTCCAGCTCAGAGGTGAAAACTTCCTGTCTGCAAGGCAGGATCTCCTAAGTAGAGATCCTTATAGACCTGCACAGGTGCTTGCTTCCTTTGACTACATGGGGATTATTTGAAGAATAAGCTACAGGAAAATAGCTGAAGTGGGGAACAGCATTCCCAAGAAACTGCTTGTGTTAACAGAATTTTAACTCTGCCTGTGATAAGATAAAACACATTCACTTCTCTGTGCAATTCCTTAAGATATTTAGAATTCTGCTATTAGAATCATAGAATCAATCATTTGGGTTGGAAGGGTCACAATTATTTTCAAAAAGATGTGAGTCAGTCTATTTGATATATTAGTCTGATGTGTATGATTATGTGAATTCACCAAAGTTGATAATAAATTGCAAGCCAGTTTGCTTTGTGTACAATGAAAGTAGAAGCAGAAATTAGTGTTATCATTGTGTTATATACTATTTAACTAACAGAAAGAATTGAATTTTAAATAAATTTTTTCTTCTTTTCTTACTTCCTACCTTTTGATCTTTTTCTTCCTCATCTTCTCTCTGCCTTGACATTGGGGATAAAAAATGTGACTTTCTAGACACTGTAATATACTTAAAAGCATGAAGTTAAATACATTTCAAACAGCCAAAGACTTTTTGTTAGGAAGCATATAAAGACTTTGCTGTTTATTTAATTGCCAGTGTTTTTGCTGTTTGCTGTGTCCTTTTGTTTTGATGAGTAAACCAAAGAATATTTGCACTCCAAACTTCTCTTGTCCATTTTTTTTCCCCTTATCATATTTTAAGTTCTAAACTGTGCCAGCAACAAAAGCGTTACAATCTCTGACATATGGTTTCAGCATTATTATCTCATCCATACAGTGAAAACAAAATATAGGGAGCTTATCAAGGCCATTTTGTGTGGGCTTTTGGCCACCCCTTAATTATGTTTGTGTGCTTGGACAAACAAAAAGAAACAATTGGGTGAATTACAAGCTTTATTCTTGGCCTTGAGTTCTCTTGAGAGTTATCGCCATTTAGGAGGTACAGAGATCATGAATAATCCGGAAGGTTTCAGCAACTGATGTGGGGTGATTTGTGGTTTTGTGTTTTTGGTTTTGTTTGGTTTTTTTTCTTGAAAGGAAAATATCAAATCATGTTTCTTCCAAAATAAGATCCAACCCCACCCATAAATTCTTATAAAACAATGGAGTGAGGAGGTGGCCAATTGCTTTCTCGTATCTCTCCCTAGTGAGATTACATTTTCCCAAGAAAACAGGCAACTGATTGTGATGGCAGTTGGCTTCAGTCACTTTCCAGCCCCTTCTAGCTGTAATGGCTAGGATGTGACTATTTAAAGGTAAACTGGAATTCTGCATGCAGCTCTTCAAGGGAGCAGAGCGTGCTCATTTTCAGGGTGTAGCAGAGTGGGATCTACCCCAATTCATTGTCAGGGAGGACAGCATTAAGAGTAGGATGTTAAGTTCTACGTTGCATGGGCTTGGATGGTCTCTCTATGATGAGCATTGGCTGTCTGGTGATCACTTACAACAGCCTTCTTTTGCCTTTTGCTGCCATTCTGAGCAGCTGACATTTAAGACAAGTCAGCTCCTTTTCTACTGTTTTTACTCCAGGATTACATTGCATGGTAGTCTAAGGAGAAGAGTAGATAGACTACATTACCTTTTTGAAATGAAAAACGCAAATAAATACTGCTTTCCTATTTTGTTTTGGGGTTTTTTTTTAGGTTGTGTTTGTTTTTTGGTTTGTTTTTTAGGTTATTTTTTTCATTTTTTTGGGTGGGGGGAGGGTTGGGTTGGCAATATAATTTGATCCCTGAAAGAATAATCCACATCTTGATTTAGCTGTTAATACTGTTTTGACTATAAACTATACCCTCATCAGTGTAGTAAGCATTTAGCTGTGATCTCAGTACATATACTTTTGAGCATTTTTTTTTCCCCAGAAGTGCTTTTGAGTGTATTACAGAGGGCATACTTCATATACATGAGATGAAGATTCCTGTTTGCACAACCATTTGTAGAAAAACTTCACACAACTGCTTTTTATTGAGATTTGGGCAGGTCAGCCAACATTCATAGTTAAGTGGCAAACATCTGTGCTCTGGAGAAAATAACTGTCAAAAGAGATTATAATTGTCCAGAAAAGTTCTGTAATATCTTACTTCTATGCATTTCACATAAATGAAACTTCTTTTGGGAGGAGGAAGTTTCCTATTTATTTGCAAAACCACACTGTGACTATTACTCAGAAAATTTTGACTTAGTAATGTATTTACAGTTTGTGAAAAAAAAATTGAAAGACAACAAAACCCAACAGAACACAAAAACTTGCATTTAAAAGAAGTTTTGAAATAATTATCCATTCTAATATTCTAATTTTCATGCTGAATTTCGCATGCTGCAGTGGAAATTATATTGCTCAGTCTGTGAAACAAATAAAATTTTCTTAATGTTTAAACTACAAATTTTAGTGAACTCTCTTTTCTTCATAATCAGTTTTATTATTTAGAGTTCTGTTTTCTGATTTTAAAGTTGGGATTTATGGCCAAGACATTCCAGAATCAAGACCCACTTTTTCTTGTGAGCTTGGGAAATACAGGTGCTGATGTATATTTTCTAGCCATCTGTAAATTTCCACTTGCTAGCACAACACTAATTTCTGGAGGAACATCCCATATGGCATTTCTTTCTATTAGGGAGCAAATTGAAAAGACATATCTTATAACTTTGGAATATACCCTAATTACACAGTATCAAAAAAGGAAAGAGACTTTAATGATTAAGAATAATGTAATTAAGAAGGTACTTTGCTTGCCCAGCTTTCCCAAGCAATCAAGACTTATTTGCTATTTGTTGTTCTTCCCTGTGGGAAAGTCTTAGTATGGTAGGTGGAGGACAAAGGCAGAGCTTCCTACAGTTACTGTGATTTAGATATAAATTACTTTTACATGTAAGGTCTTCCACTGTCTACTCTAAAAATCTTAACACTGGATTTTAGAATTATGTTTTTCATTGGCTTCATGACAAATTAATTCCTAATTCAGTTTGTATTAGATATTTGGGTTTAAAATGTGCTTTTATTATGCACATAAATATGAGCAGAAGCAAAAGAGTAGCTGGCCTTGTGAATCATGTCATGCTTTCTAGAAACCTTGATGTTTTCTCATTAGGTGTTTTGTGTCCTATAAGGAAACTTCTTAGTGAATATAATTCTGAAGGTTTTCATATATTTGGGTCATTCTAAGAGAAAAACTGCTTTTCACACAGTTTTCTCAAGTTTCTGCTGGCATCCTGTGGCACCCTACAGCTTTTCATTTGCAAGACATTTGTGGGACATTTTGAAGTACATTTTTTAAGAATTCATTTATTGTTGATTTTTCTGGCCAAGCTGCAGCTAATGCTGGATGAAAAATATTGTTATATTTAAGTTGTGTGAGGGTTTTCTAATACAGGGAGTATGGTGGTGTAGATGGAATAAATCAGCCCAAGTGGGGTCCCACATACCACCAACCCTTCTTCTCTTGTGTGGAAATACAAATGCAGTAGTTATGCTCCATTACCGAACAGTGTTGAAAAACTACTTGGCTTTCTTGAGCAGGATTTACTCTTTTATTTGGGGAATCTATTTCAGTAGCTGGGCTTGGCTAGGGTTCTGAGAAGAAAGTTCCCTGGCTGTTGATAACCTACAGTTAATTAAGGGTTTCTGTGACATGAAAGGACAGCCTTTCCCCATTTCAGAAGCACTGAGCTGATGCTTTCAGCTTACTTCATTGACTGGAATGGAGATGCTGTGGTTTTTTGCTTTGTTTGTTAGGGGGTCAGTTTCATTTTTGTGGAGAGTCACAACTGTGTATGATCTGCTACGCATACTGAGAGATTGCAGAAATAAAAGAGACTGAGGCCGACTGGCTTATTATCCCATGAGGCTTTGAGCCAGAGGAGGAATAAGTGCATGGGTCCAAGGACATGGCATGAGATCAGCTGTTACTTTCAAGAGAGCTGGCTCTGTATCTCAAGGATCTTGATAATTCAGCTACGGAAAAATTATCTCATCCTTGGAACTAAAGTGAGTCTCTTTGCTCAACCAAAAAGCTGTCTCAGTTACAGGCTGCCTAACTTGATTTCAGTGGTATGGACACTCCCAAAGGTAGATTTGCTGTGCCATCATATGAGAAACTATTAGGGAAATGTGGAAAGAAAACTCAGCACTTTTCTGGGAAGAAGGGCTGTGATGAGACAAAGATCTCATTAAGTTTGCTTTGCTTTGCCATCCACAGTACGATAAGGACTACTGCCTGCTGCAAGCACAGGCATTTGACTTTGTCTAAGTAAGACAATATATTTAATCCTACAGTTCCAGTATCCTATGACACTGTAATCTATGGTTTTCCCCAAAGCTAGAACTGAGAGGCTCATGCTACAAAATACAGAAACAGGGAATGAGGCCCTTTATAAAAGAGAATAAAAGAAAACTAGTCTTTGCTACTGTTTGGAGCTGGAGAACCTTGGTCTGGGATATTTTGACTTCCCACCTCATTTCTGATTAGGAGAGCAAGTGCTGAAGAGGAGTACAAATAAACTAGAGGAAAAGGTGTTTATATTGTTAGTTAGTTGACTGTTCTCCATCTTGCTTCAAGACAGAAGGCTAATCTTCATGAATTCTTGACTAAAATTGTTTTTTACTTAAGTTGGGGAGGAATTATCACCATGGAATACAGATAATCTAAACCTGTGGTGTTTTGTTTTAATTTGCATTCTTGGGATGTTTGGGATGGAAGCTGGCGGAGTGGGTATTTCTCAGAGACAACTGTAACTCTGCTGTTAATCTGGGTGAAATGAATGTGTGTTGTGCACAGAGAAAACTTCCATAAAAGCGGGATTAAGAACTGTAAAATGTCCTTGGTGGCAGCTTGAGAAGCCATTTTAGAAGGCACAGTTTAAAAGAAACTAACCTTTTGTGCAACACTGTGTTCATTAACAGAGCTGCCTGGATTTATTCTACGAGCAGAGCCTCTTGGAATTTTTAGCTGTTCTAAATTTCAGTATGGCTGTTAATTCAGGAAGCAACTGCACCAAATCACTTTTCTCAGGAAGCATTTCAAGTCTTCCATCTATTCATTAAAGATTTAGCTCATCTGCAGAATCTGTTTACTTCTAACTTGAAAGTAGTACAAATATGCACCTGATTTCCACAGAATGTTACATATAGTTATTTGCCAGTCTTTCCACTTCTTGTTTTAGTCCTTTTTTTTAGTNAGGGAACCAATTTCATGGATTTTTTATGAAGAATCTTTTAGAATTAATATATGGGAGTAACACCATAACCTTTTGCTGGCACCTCCCTAACTTCTCACCACAGGATAGATTTTCATAGCTGTAGATGTGCACAAGCAACTAGTTTCTGCTTCAAAAGTTTGTTCTACTACTGTGTCACTTCATACCTGCTCAGCAGTCCACCGAGCCCTGACTGACCCAGAGCTTCGGTCTCCCTTAAATCCTAAGACTCTGATGGAATCAAATGGAGAGCTTCCATAGCGCTCTGCTTGTGCCCCCTGCTTGAATTTTCCACTTAATTGAGTGGTATGTGCAACAAATGCCAAAATTAATGTTTCTTGCCAAAACAGGGATATGAGACCTCCTGTGATGTGGGTTGTTGACAACAGCTATGAAAATGTTTGCATTTACATTTGCAGATGGTGCATAAGAATGTGTGCACTGTTAAGTGCCTACGCAGTAGGCTACTCCTCAACATCTCATCAGGAAAGCTGCTTTTCGGGTTCTGAAGGTGACAAACGATGGATTCAATGGCAAAAAATCCCCACTAACTAATTGCTCTAGGCTCACAGAAAAATAAAAGAAGACAAGAGAATGTAAGCTAAAATGGAAATACTACTATATGCTGATACTCCCGCAGATGAAAGAAATCAATAGAAATATTACATTCAAGCTGCGAAGAATTCCTCAGTGGGGGTTTCTAAGTAGTTTTATCTAAACATTTTTACTGAGAGAGTAATTACAACAGTGAGCTGGGCCATACAGTTGGTTTCTGTAAGATAAACAAGTGACCAGCTCAGGACCCGAGACCCATCTGTGACCTCTCTGCACTGGCAGCCAGAGAATGGCTTCAGAGAGGGAGAGGAGAAATGGGGAGGATGACCTGGCTGCAAGCAAGGTGTCTTTGGGCACAGGTAAAAACATCTGTGTTTAGAACTCCGGGGACTTTTAGAACATTAAGGCTATTGGGAGGCACCATCTGTTGGAGGCCATGCTTTTGCAGTATTCAGTGAAAAAGGTGCTACAGTTTATCACATGGATTCAGTATCTAGTTCCTGGTCATGGCAAGAAATGTCTTCCCCTTCAATGTTTGTAGAGAAGTCTTTGTTCCCAGTGAATACACTTTTGCAAATCTCCATGAGCAAAACCATTCAGCAAGAAATTAAAGTACTAGAAAATGATCTTTATAATCCAAAGAGATCTTTCAGCAATGTTAAAAAACACAGGGTAAAAGAAAGACAATTTTTTTATTCCACTTGAAAAAAAGTCTCCAAGGTGCTTATGATCTCCAGCAACAGACAGTAGAAACCATTTCCAATGGGATTAAGACTCCCACAGTACCCACAACACATACAAGCCCCTACTTTATAAAAGAAATGTAAAAGAAAAAAAAGCCCAACCCAATTATCTAACCTGTTAGCTGAAATATGTTAGAATATACTGCGGGGGGGTTGGGGTGTTGTCCCTTTCGTTCTCTTTACCTGTAGAATTTTGTCCCATTTGTTGCAGGGGAACCTGATGGCTGATACTTGAGAGTATTTGTAGGACAAAGAGAATTCCTGGGCCCAGGGGGAAGGGGGAAGAGGCAGGCAAATGGAGGCCCAGGGCAGTGATAAAATTATCATCTCGCTCTGCGGCTGGAGCGGAGGACACACTTGTAGGTGTGGTTGCTTGGAAAAAGAGCTCACCATAACCCAGGAGCTTCTTTTTTCCTGCTGCTGCTTCTGCTTGCCCTGCTGGGACGCCCTGCTGAGATTGCGGGAAGAACGGTGACCCATCTGATCCATCCCTGCACCAGAACTCCTGCGTTCCATCTCGGGGTTCTTCCCTTCTCTTCAGAGGGCCCATTGGAGCCATCTATGACTACAGACTGCCTACGGGGTTCGTGAAGCAAGGCCTTCCCCATCCCTCTCCCTGGATTTGCCTACGTGGTCCCTGACTTTTTTTTGTAGT
>VXBU01019376.1:55354-74534 GCA_013400315.1 Bombycilla garrulus | reverse complement strand
TTTTTTCCTTCCCCAGTGTTTTCCTATTTTTCCCATGTTTTTCCCTATTTTTCCCCGTTTTTTCCCCCTATTCACCAAACATAGTGAATGAACAGTCTGTTTATTCACAGGTTTGAAAACTGGGATTCACAATACAATTCACAATACAATTCACGATACAATTAGTTATTTGAGATGATTTTCCTGACTAATTCTGCCTCCAGCAGCAGTTTGATTTCAGCACTTTGCTCTGTGCACTCATTGGACACAAACCCAACTCCATTTCATGGATTCTTTACCAGTTTGTGGCTTTGGTGCAGGAGCTGCTGGGTGGGTTTTTCTCTCCTCTTTGGACGGGGATCCTTAACTCTGTGAGCAGCAGCAGAAGGAAGCAGGTGGCCATCAGGAGGAAGGAGCTCATTTTGACATTATCTTCCTAAATAATGATGAAAAGATGCAAAGAGGGGCTGTTGGTGGGGATGGACACGAGTGTTGGTGCAAGATAAACTTGGGGAAAAAAGGAGGAGAACACCATTTTGTACAGCAGTATTTGTTATATTTAGATTTTCTCCCTGCTGGGGATGATTGTGATATTCCTGCATACATGAATGTACATTGAAATCTTAATTTAAACTGGGAAATTCCAGAGTTCAAGGGCTCTTTTCCAGCCTGGAGAATTTTCCAGCAGGAATTCCAGCTCCTCTTCCATGCTCCATGGCAGTGAGGACAGAGGGAAGAACCTGTCTGAAAATCTCACTCCAATTTCCATTTTTTTAAAGAAAAAAAAAAACCCTTTTGATCCTCATGGAAGAGAGAAATGTCACTTTGTTCTTTCTGCCTGAGTTTTCTGTCTGTAAATGGAAAGCTGAGCTGGGAAGAGGAGCAGAGGATGGTCCTGGCATTGCCAAAAGTTCTTTTTTGATTCTGGGTGATTGGAAATGGAAGCCCAGCCTTTAAGATGAACGATCAGATCTGACTCACACATTTTCCATCTTGAAAACGACCTTTGGCAGCAATTTCCTAATGCAAAATATAGACTGGCCTCTTCTATTTAAAAAAAAACAATAAATCAGAAGCTAAATATCCAATCATTAGTTGGTATGATTATATTTTAGGAATATTTTCACCTGTAATTTAACAGATTATTCAGTAAACTGCATTAAAAAATTCCGAAATACCTGCAGCTTGCATGCATTAAATTTTTTTTAAAGAGGGTTGTGTTCAAGAAGAGGCAAATTGCTGCTCCAGTCTCTCCAAGCCCTAAAGCTTCAGGGGAAGGGAATATGTGAGCACAGATGGAAAGTTCTGGGGCCTGTGCAGACACTCTGGGTTTGTGAAACTCCCCCTGATTTCTGGAATATTTCCCTTCCTTCTTCCCCCTGAGTACTGGCAGCACTCAGAATTCCTTCCCTTGGGATGGGAGGGAATTTCAAAGCTTTCCTCCCCCTCCTTTGTGTTTTCTGTGTTTTGGTGCAGAAGGAATGGTTCAAGGTGTTTCATCTTCACAAAGAGATGGAGAGGTTGGAGGAAAAAAATTGGAATAATCCAAGGATGTGCTTGGCTGTAATGAATTTTAGTGGATTTTTGTCAGCTTGGCCCAATAGTTTGATTTTATGTAGAATTTTGTTTTTAATTTGGTGTCTGTTCAGCAGATTTCTAAAGCAGTCTGAAAACAGGGGCTAGAACATCTCCCAGGGAAGCAAATTCTTTATCAGCCTCCACAAGTCCCTGCCAGGTGGGAATTGGGAAACAGGGAACAGGGACAGGATGAGAGGGAGCAGCCTCAGGGACGTTCAGATTCCACATCAGGAAAAATTTCAAGCAAATCCATAAAAATTAACATTCCTAAAACAAAGCAACCCCCCCAAATCCTTATTTTATGCCAATTTATATGTTAAACTTTTTAAAATTTTTTTTTAAATGTGAACTTAATAAGAGCAAAATGCTAAGGACTTTCTAAATGTAATTTTATTGCATTTATCTCTCTAGTTGAAATTAATTATTCGGAGTCTTCATTAAAAAGAAGCTTTGGTAAGTGATGTTTTAAACAGGCCTTCAGAAGGGATTGCAAGGGAGATGGTGATAAAGAGCAGTGTCAGAAAGGAAATGTAAAATACTTGAACAATTTCAACTGGGGTGTGAGAACTTCCAGACACTTGAACATTTTAAACTGGGGGGTGAGAATTTCCAGGGCAGCTGTTTGGATCATTTGGGGAATGAAATGAGCACACACACGATGCCACATCCCCCTGTTTTAGCAATTCTTTGGTGGGGTTTTGAAATGTTTGGTGCAGAAAAAAGAGATGGGAGTTATCTTTTTTTTTAAAAAATAAAAATGTGTGGGTTTTTTCCCCTTGAACAGGTGATTGGATCTGCCCTAAATCCTGATTCTGCCCTAAATCCCAATTGCTGAATCTGAGGAGAGGATAACAGGACAGCACCAGAACCCTTCCATTTCTTTTTCTCTCTAAAATCTGAGCTCCATGTGCACAGGAGGAGCTCTGGCAGAGCCTGCTTTGGGATGAGCCAAACATCTTCCAGAGCCTGCCCAGGTCTGCAGTGCAGGGATCCTTGTGTTCCCTGAGGAATCCCATCTGCTGCAGCACCACTGGAGCCTGGCGCTTCTGGAGCCAAAAAATCTGGGGTCAAGCTTTTTTATTTTTGCCAAAACCGGGATCCATTCATCGTCAGCTCCACGACAGGGCCTTATCTTCCCTCAGTGATGGATAATTTGGCACTTCAGGCTTACACAGACACGTGAAACGCACTTGCTGTCACCAGATTGGCTTCATTTGTGTCCCAGCAATTAGCCCAGGGAAAATAAATGACCCCCAGTCACGTTTGGGATGTTGGAGCAGTGAAAACGACAGTGAGCTGTTTGCTGTGGGGAGAAAAAGGGGAATAAACTGAAATTTCTCTCCTTCAGTTCTCCCTGGAGTAGTTTAAGTCTCAAATCCACACTCAGAATATTGAGTGATGGGGTGGCAATAATGTGAATTATCCCTGCAAACAGATCAGGTGTTAATCTGCATGTGGAGACAGCAGTTTATTTCATATTTCACATTTCCTTTTGCAGTCCAGACTAAACTTTGCTTGTCTTAAGTTTTCCTTCTCTGTTGTCATCAGGAAAAGAGAAGCTTTTTCTGGTTTCTCACATGTTAAATGTTTTTGGTGTTTGGTTTTGGGTTTTTTTAATGTGTGAAATGCACACAAGAAGTGGTTTAGTCTTGGTTTTATTCACTTAAATGCTGGTCCTGTTTGCTGTGATGCTTCTTGTGCTGCTCATCTCCCCACCCTGGAGGACAACACATGCTCTTTAACCATGCTCATCATCCCCTTTTATCAAAAATAAATAATAAACAAATCCTTTCAAATTCTCTTTTCCTAGGAATTTCCCTTCTGCAAGCAGTGCATTACCCTGTCAATCAGCCACAGTACCTCTGCAAGCGCTCGGATTCTCCCAGAAAGAATTTGGTGGAGCTGTGATTTACAGACTTCCCCCTGTGTGTCCTGCATTGATGAATTCCTTATTGCTTCCCCAGGGGTCGTGGACTTCTCTGTAATTCTCTGGAACCATCCATCCTCTGTTCAAATCAGAATATTGAGGTGCTGCAGCATCAAACTCGATGGATTGCCGGCCTCAGCCATGTCAGGAGAGAGATGAGGCCCCTCCCTGCCTTACAGAAACCAAAACCCTCTTCATGGATTATTTCTCAGCTTTGCTCTTTCCCATTCCTGTTCCCTCTGAGATTTGATTTGGGTTTTTTTGGTTTTTTTTGCAGCGTTGTCCCTCAGACCACGGTGATCCTCAACAACGACCGGCAGAATTCCATCGTGGCCAAGATGGTGGGGCAGGAGGAGCCTCTGAGCAGAGCAGCAGATTCCCTGGAGAACATCCTCAGCAAGTGAGTAGCATTCCCTGGAACCCTCCCTCATCCCTCCTTGGGCACTTCCACGGGCAGTCTGAAGGGAAAAACGAGGAATGTCCAGGTAATAATTTGATATTGGTTCAATATTCAATTCTTAAGATTAAAGATTGACTTTGGATTAAATAAAGGTTGAATCCTGGGCTTGGATGGGTTCTCTTGTTTACCTCTCGATGGGGGAGAATATCCTGGAGGAGCTGGGATTATCTCTGTGGTAAGGTGAAGAAGGATTTCCCATAGCTGTGGATTTTTAAATTTTTCCCTTGGGAACACACCAAAATCTTGTATTTAACCAGCTGAAGGAGGAATGTGCCATCCAAGGAAAACTTGGACTATCCAAAGTGAATTTTAAACAAGCAGGCCTGAGGATTCTGGGTAAAAAAATGGTCATAATTAATATATTTTTATAAATTACTTAGATATTTTTTTTTTTGCGCACAGGGCCTAGACTTTTCCATTGAGGCAGATGTAGGAGTTTGATATCTAAGATTTTTTTATTCCTTCTGCCATCTGTGACCCAAAGGACACAGTCTTAAGGGAAATTGAGTTGGATATTAGGAACAAGTATTTTACTGAAAGAATGATCAGGTATTATAATTTTCTTCCTGGGAACCTGGTGCAGTCACCATCCCTGGATGTATTAAAAAAAAATCCTGGATGTGGCACTGGGTGCCAGGGTTTAGTTGAGGAGTTAGGGCATGGGTTGGACTCGATGATCTTAGAGTTCTCTCCCAACCTGGGGATTCTGTGTGGTTTTTATTTTGCTGGATAGTTCCAAGTTCCACAGCAGCAGAGTGCTTTAAAGGAGTCCATTTTATAGAATATATTTATTTTATCAATTAAGCTTTGCTTTCAACTCCCTCACAACAACGAGCTGAGCTCAGTAACTCTGGAATTTGTGTATTCCATGCTGACACTGCTCCTGAGGGGCTGTTCTCTTGAGGTGGATGGTGCTCCTTGCACCATTATTTTGCTGGATAGCTCCAAGTTCCCCAGGAGCAGAGTGCTTTAAAAGAGTTCATTTTACAGAATGCATTTATTTTATTGATGAGCGCTTTCAGTTCCCTCACAACAAGGTGCAGGGCGATGATCTGAGCTCAGTAACTCTGGAATTTGTGTATTCCATGCTGACACTGCTCCTGAGGGGCTGTTCTCTTGAGGTGGATGGTGCTCCTTGCCCACAGTGTGATTTTTATTTTGCTGGATACCACAGGAGCAGAATGGTTTAAAGCTGTCCATTTTTATAGAACACATTTATTTTGTCGATGAGCACTTTCAGTTCCCTCACAGGCAATCATGCAGGGCCACGAGCTGAGCTCTTTGCTGGAATTTGGGTATTCCATGCTGACACTGCTCCTGAGGTACTGTTCTCCTGAGCTGAACCCTGCTCTTTGCCCACAGTGTGATTTTTATTTTGCTGGATACCACAGGAGCAGGATTCCATTTCATACATGTTTAAATATTTTGAGTGCTTTTCATTCGCTCACAACAAGGCGCAGGGCGATGATCTGAGCTCAGTAACTCTGGAATTTGTGTATTCCATACTGCCACACCTGCTGAGGTGCTGTTCTCCTGCTCCCTGCCCACTGTGTGATTTTTATTTTGCTAGATACCACAGGAGTAGGATTCCATTTCATACAATACATTTATTCTGTCGATGAGCACTTTTCATTCGCTCACAAGGTGCAGGGCCATGATCTGAGCTCAGTAACTCTGGAATTTGTGTATTCCATACTGCCACTCCTGCTGAGGTGCTGTTCTCCTGAGCTGAACCCTGCTTCTTGCCCACAGTGTGATTTTTATTTTGCTGGATACCACAGGAGCAGGATTCCATTTCATACATGTTTAAATATTTTGAGTGCTTTTCATTCGCTCACAACAAGGTGCAGGGTGATGATCTGAGCTCAGAAGTGGTGGAATTTGTGTATTCCATACTGCCACTCCTGCTGAGGTGCTGTTCTCCTGAGCTGAACCCTGCTCCCTGCCCACAGTGTGATTTTTATTTTGCTGGATACCACAGGAGCAGGATTCCATTTCATACAACATGTTTGTGTATCTTGAGTGCTTTTCATTCGCTCACAACAAGGTGCAGGGTGATGATCTGAGCTCAGAAGTGGTGGAATTTGTGTATTCCATACTGCCACACCTGCTGAGGTGCTGTTCTCCTGAGCTGAGCCCTGCTCCCTGCCCGCAGCACGGTGCCAGGCCGGCGGCAGAACACCATCGTGGTGAAGGTGCCCGGGCACGACGACAGCCACAACGAGGACGGCGAGAGCGGCTCCGAGGCCAGCGACTCCGTGTCCAACAGCGGCCAGGTGGGCAGCCAGAGCATCGGCAACAACGTCACCCTCATCACCCTCAACTCCGAAGGTACGCCTGGTGCCGAGGGGATTTTCTTTTTGGTTTATTTTCCTTTTCTTTTATAGAGCTTTTATGTGTCCTCAGCGCTCTTAGCGTTGCGTGCTCGCAATTCCTGGAGTGTGAGGGCTTGGCGTAGTCCTGCTGTTCTGTTAGGCCAGCACACCAAACATCCTCAAGGCCTCTGGAAAGCCTGAGCTATCTTGAGAAACCAAGGTTGTCTCTAGGAGACATCCTGTCAGCTGCAGATTGGGCCCATCCAGGAGGAATTGCTCAGAACAGGGACAGGAGCAGAGGGAACGGCCTCAGGCTGGGCCAGGGCAGCTCAGGGTGGCACCAGCAGGAATTTCCCCATGGAAAGGGAGCTCAGGAACTGGAACTGCCCAGGGAGCTTTGGATCCCCATCCCTGGAGGTGTCACCTGGAGGTGGCACTGAGTGCTCTGGGCTGGGGACAAGGTGGGGGTTTGGGCACAGCTGGAACTCTGATCCTGGAGTTTTTTTCCAACCTCAGTGATTCCAGAATTTTTCCTGCTCTGTCAGCTATGCCGAGATCAAAACTGGCAGCATCAAGAGGATGTTTGTTGTGTAATTCCCTTTCTGCCTTGGTCTGGCACAGATTTGCACAGCCAAACGTGATGTGTGACCATTGATGTGCCTGTAAATTCTGAGCAAACACCTAATCCATTAATGTCCGCAGATCTGATTTCCCCCAGACCTCTGGAACACTCATCCCTTCAGAATCTCTGAGATTGATGAATGCTTTGAGGATCAGATCAGTGACCCCCCTCCACCTGCCCTTCCCTGGCACGGGAGGGAACTGCTAAGTGACTTCACCTGCAGGGTGGCACAATTTTAATTATTAATAAAGGAAGAGATGGAGAACAACAGGGCTGGTGTGCAGGGAGAGGCAAAGTCACAGCAGCCCTTGGCTTTCATCAGCTGGGACAGAATTCCAGGTGACTCTGAGGAGGTAAAACTGAGGGGCTGGGCATGGAGATCAAACCCCAGGTGTTGAGGACAGCTCCACTCTGCCATCCTGGCTCTGGAAAGCAAAATTAAACTGTGTTTAGAGTTGGGTTTATCTGACATTGAGCTCTGGATGTTTACAGCATTTGGGGAATGGATAGAAATATTTATAGAAATATTTATAGAAATAAAGGCACTGTTTGCTCTCTGGTTGATTTCATTTAATCTTGAGAATTTATAATGAGTGTTATTGCCTTTCTATCCCTGAAAAATAATGACACAGGAGCTTTGAGCCCAGTGTAGAACAAGGCAGGTTTTTTTTTGCTGACTGAACAGTCACTTCATTCCATGTGTTTTTTAAAGTCCAATTCATTTTGGCATGCATGTGTTCTTACTGTGAGTTTTGGAGTGCAGCACCTCCTCACTTTAAACACAGCAGTGCATTTTATTTAATTGTGAACACTCTAATTAGGCTTAAAAACAATGAGCTTTGTACAATTCAGTGTCCTGTGCAGGACAAAGAGCACAGGAAGAGCTTTTTTAGTTTCACTGGTACCCTTTTGGAACAGGAGAGCCATTAAGTCTTATACACTAAACATGAGGAAATTTCTTTATAGTGGCTTATTTATAATGGTTTATTTTGTAAAGATTTCTTTTAAACTGTGTATTTTATAATGGTTTATTTTATAATGGTTTCTTTTATAAAGGTTTATTTTCTGATGGTTGCATGGGATGGATGTGATGGCACAATGTTATTTTCCTCTTCAGTTTTCACACACTGCCCTTGCACTTTCAAGGTGGTAAGAGAAGGAGAAGTTTGGGCTGTTCAGTTATTTTGAGACTCTTTTCCTGTGATTTCTGGAGTTCTTGTGCATTTTTAAAGTTCTGAAGATTCTGAATTGGATTTCCCCACCCTAAAATGCTGCAGCTGGTCTTTAGTGGGTGACTAAACACAGAATTTAATTTGTGAAGCAGCTCTTTGAGCCCTCATAGCTCTGAAGACATTGAACCAGGGAATGGTTTGGGTGGGAAGGGACCTTAAACCCACCCAGTTCCAGCCCTGGCACCTTCCACCATCCCAGGCTGCTCCAAGCCCTGTCCTTGGGCACTTCCAGGGATGGGAATCCATTCCAGAGTCATTTCAGAATCCATTCCAATCCATTTTCTCCGGCAGATCCACCCTCACAGGGAGGAATTCCTTCCCCATACCCCATTGAACCCTGCTTTGAACCCATTCCCAGTGTCCTTTCCGTCCTGTGCTGAGAATCCCGAGCTGGAAATGCAGACAGGAATTTTTGGAGCAGATAAGGGGAGGCTGCTCTGCCCTGGGTGTTAATTAAGGCACGGCTGATGTTTTTTTTCCAGAGAGAACTCCTCGGTCACGTCTTGTCTCCTGCACTTGGATTTGAAGCAGTCATTTGATAATGGCAGCAGGAACCAGCACTCAGGCTTTGCTTTCCAAATGAGAATCCAGGCAGTTTTTGTCTTTGTCTTTATCTGTGCTCAGGATTTTCCAGATCTCACACGTGGGACGAGCCCTTGGAGCTCTGTCCTGCCAAGCTCCTCAGGACAGGCACAGAACAGGAGTGAACCTTTTGTACCCAAAAACAAAACCACGTGCAGGCACTGATGAGGCTTCAGGACTTGAGAAAGCCAAAGAAAATTAGAAACATTGAATTGCTTTGGGTTTGTTTTTTTTTAATTATTGAGAGCCAGCAGATGAACAAGTTTTTTGCAGGTGTCTGCCACAGTGGTAATTGGATTTAACATTGGCCCACCTCCACCCAGATATAACAAAGATATATTAAACAAGGAAAAAAGGGCAACATCCAAATTAGAAATCTGATTTTCTGACACGAAACACATTTTCCAAGGTTTTAAAAAGCCCTTTGAGTCCATGGATTTTAATTTTCTGAATTTTATTTGGATCTATTTTTATCTGAACTTTTTATCTGATCGCATCCTTCCGTGAGTCATAAAATAAGGGAATCTCTCTTGGATTTCACCAAAAGCTGAGGCTTTTTCCTAACAAACAAGTGACCTCACTGATGTTGTGCTGAGGCTGAAGAACCTGTGAGTTCAGGGGCTGTTCCCAAAATATCTCCTGATCCAGAATCCACAGGGGCTTGGGAGTGAGCTGGGACTGGGTCTCCTTCAGCCACAGCCCTTGTGTGCTGTGGAATATTCACCTCAGAACAAAATTCTTCTGGGTTTAAACTGAAATAGAGCAGGGACAATGGGAAGGAATTCCTCCCTGTGAGGTTGGGGAGACCCTGGAATGGATTTCCCAGAGAAGACTTCCAAAAAAATCTCAAAATGTGATTTACTGTGGTGCCCCATCCCTGCTGGAAGTGCCCCAGGCTGGGCTGGACAGGGCTTGGAGCAGCCTGGGATGGTGGAAGGTGTCAGGGTTGGAACTGGATCATCTCCAGTGTCCCCTCCAACCCAAACCATTCCATGATTCTGGGATTTTTCTTTGATCTTCACAAGGAAATAAAACCTTTCTTTCCCCGCAGCAAGAACAGTCAAATGAAAAGCTCCAGCTCTGTGCCCAGGCCGTGTGTGTTGTTCCTTAGCCACAATTCCCAGGGTCTGAACTGCATTTTGTGCTGGAGCACAAGGGGAAAAAAGGACCAAAACCAGCACAATTTGCTGAATGTGACTTTAAAGCTCTTTCACCTTTTTCAGCATGGCTTTCAGTCCCACTGCTTGATCTGGAGCTGAATTTACAGCCTGCTTGTCCCTCCCTTCCACAGACTTAATGATTTTTAATTAGTGAAGTCAGTGCTCTGGAGTCTCTGCCAATTAATCACTGCCCCTGTGAACTCTTGCTAATTGACAGGAGCTCATTAAAAGATCACAGAATCATGGAATGGTTTGGCTTGGAAGGGACCCTGAAGCTCATCTTGTTCCAGCCCTCCACATGAAGCTGATGTTGAATCTTCTATACATCAGCCAAAACATTATTTCATTCCTCTAGAAACTGAGGTTTATTTTTGTAAGTTAGGATTTGTTTTATTGGGGGTTTATTTTAATTTTTTAAAGATTAATTCATCTTTCTGCCTCTCTGCACCTACCAGTCTTTTGCTGCCACTGCCAACTTTGCAGCCTTGAGAGTAAAATAAACACGACTTCTTGGAGTGATGGAACATGTCAATTCCAGTATTTCTGTGGGCAGGTGTTTCCTTTTGTTTTCCCTGGTTTTCAAGGAATGACTGACAGCTCCTGGGGAGAGAGCAGAGCGTGGCTTTGCTTTTAGGCTCCCGTGTCAGACTGGAGCAGTGAATGGATGGAAAAATGTAAGAGCTCAGTGTTTGTCACTTCCCTGGGTGGGAGAGCACGTCCAGAGCAGCCCCTGTCTGGTTTTTGTTCTCTTGACAGGGCTTTTCTTGCTGCTGACCCCAAACTGGCTCCTCCTGTTCCCAGAGAATTCCTGGTTTGCGTGGCAGCCCCCGGCACGTCCCCGAACAGGGATGGAGGGTCAGCTGTGCTGGGAGAGACAAGAAATGCAGGGAAAAAAGAGTCAAAACCAGCTCAGAAAAGCAAACTGGGTTCAGTAGAAGGGAGATAAAGGTGAATTTAGTGATGTTGGAAAAAGAACATTGAAGAGGAGAAACGAGCAGGAGCCACTTCTGTGAGGATGTAATATTTGGTGTAAAAAAAGCAAGGAAGCACTTTCCCCTCAAAGGGCAGCAGGATACTCAGGAAAATTCACAGAATCAGGGAATGGTTGGGTTGGAGGGAGCTCTGGAGATCTCCCAGCCCAAGGCAGGGGCACCTGGAGCAGGGGTACACATCCAGCTGGGTTTGGGATGGCTCCACAACCCCACATTGTCCCTGGGCAGCTGTGCCAGGGCTCTGCCACCCTCCAGGGAGTGAAGTTCTTCCTCAGTTAATTAAAGAAAGAAAAACAGGGCAAAATGAGGAGGTGTGTGATGAGCTGAGCTCCAGATGAGTTGTGCTGCACTGAGTTTGATGCCTTAAGTTTTAGCTTTTCAGATTCTGTGCTGGTTTAGTGTGCAGTTCTGTGTTTAATATTCAGGGTTGGGGAGCTCTCTGCACAGAGCAGGGACACAAAACAATTCCTTTCCAGCTGGGGAACAAGGACAAATTTTAGCCCCAAGAATGGAAACAATGGTGAAGGAAGAGAGGGAACAAGGAGGATGGAGCTTCATCACCTGGAGCTGTAATTGGACAATTAACTCCAATGTGCTGATGGATCAAAACCTATCAAAGTGTGAGGCCTCATGACCAGGGATCCATTTTGTGACCATTTGTGGGTATATAATATTTACCATTTATACATTTATATGTATATAATATATACATATAAAAGTGTGAGCCCTCATGACCGGCGGCCATTTTGTGCCCATTTGTGGGTTTGCCTTGGGTGCAGCCCCAAGGGATTCCTGCACTGCCCAAGCTGGATCCTTTCAATAAATCCCTTTTATCCTTTTATTCTACCCACTCTCTGTTCCAGCTCAGCCTTTCCAGGCATCAGGTTGAAGGGAAGTGTGTTCTTTGCCTGTTCTCTTCCTCCCCAGCTCACTCTGCCGGAGTTTTTGGAAGTCTTTAAGGATCAGCAGGGTATGGCTGTGCAGCGCTGTGGGGAGTTATTTACATTTACAGTACATGCAGTAAATAACCCAACCTCAGATTCCACCCAGATATCACTTCTGAAGCCTGAAAATACACCTAAAGAACCATTCTGTATGCTGGGAGCCTCCAGTGATCCCGATTTAGTCACTAGTGTTTATGTATTTAATTGCTCAGACAGGATTTTCATCCACTTCCCATTCTGTTTTCTCCTCCACACCACACCAGAGCTCAGGGCATTTGTGCCTCACTCAGAACTGGCCCTGGATTCCCTCTTTCCACCAGATTTTTTGGTGCCATTCCTGTGTTTGCTCCCTGCAAAGTGCCAGATGTGTTGGCAGCCTGGCAGGAATGATTTTGGTCTAAAAGAAGGAATAATTCGGCTTTTGTGCCCTCACAGAGCTGCAGTGGATTCATGGTTAACTTCAGTCATGCTTAATGCAAAATGGTTATAAAATAAATTCCCTTTCTGTTGAGACTTTGAAAGCAGGAGGAAAATGCAAAAGATAATTTAGTGGGGGGATTGTGGTCATAGGTCAGAATAACAAGATAATGTCTTTTTTTCCAGGCTGGGAGCAATAAAAGAACAGTTGCATGTGGTAAAAACAGTATGTTCTGGACTCTGTGCCAACAGAAAAAAGAGAGGATTTTGCAAATTGAACAAAATCTTTGGTTCATGTAGGTTAACAACGTTTGTTAAAAAAGTCTGCAGGCAAAAGGTGTTCCATAAGGAACAAAAATTCCTATATCAAACAGCAATCCTGTGAGCTGTAAGGCTGTGATAGGCTGGGGGGTAATTTATTCAGGCTTCCTAGAATTTCTTTGAAAAACGTACACATTGATCCAGAGATGTTTTTGCTTCTCCAGATCTGCCCAAATTTTTCTAACCCAGTCCATTTATCTTGAGGAACAGCCTGTTGTTTTCCCTGATAATGCTAACCAGACTTGTGGTGAGGCCAGACACAGTGGCATGCAAAACAAGGCACAACTCATCCAAACCACTTTATTTTTCAGATGGCACCTGGTACTGGGAGCAGAAAGCAGCCAGTGTGACCTATCCTGGCTCAGGATAAAAACCCGAGGCTCAAATTAAAAACAAAAACAACAACAAAAAAAAAAATACAAACTATTTGCAAGTGTATAAAAATATATTCAGGACAAGGCATGAAGTTCTAATTTCAGCAGAAAGAAGTCTGAGGGATGAGTTGCTACATACATCAACAATAAATAGTTTTCCTTGTAAAATAATGAATATAAAGAAGAAAGTTTTCCCTGTGAGGGTGGAGAGGCTCTGGAGAAACTGTGGCTGTCCCTGGATCCCTGGAAGTGTCCCAGGCCAGGTTGGACAGGGCTTGGAGCAGCCTGGGATGGTGGGAGGTGTCCCTGCCATGGCAGGGGTGGAGGAGATGATCTTTAATGATGTGTTTAACATGCACTTTGTTCGATGTACTTTTTTTTGATGGACTTTTAAAGATTCCTTTCCAGCCCAAACCATTCCCTGGTTGTGTGGCTCTGTTTTTGCTGATAATAACTGCTCACAGTGATAAATCAGGATTGCACAATCCAACGTTTGCCTCATCCTGCCGTTACTCATCGCTCTAAACTCAGCCCTGACATGTGGGGTGACTCAACCCAAAGGTCGTGCTGGAAAAGCAGTTTGGAGTTGCTTTTATGTTATATTTTATTGAGTTCTTCTGGCTTGTAGTCAGATAAACCCCAGTGCAGGGTTTGGAAATGCAGATACTGCTTGCTCTGGGTCCTGCTCGGTGTGAAAAGGAGAAGCTGTTTGACCTGAGCTCTGTCACCGTCTTTAGGGACTGGAAGGGTTATGGAACCAGGAACTGGGGACTTTGTCTAGATCACAAAACTCTGCCCTAAGATCACTTCATGAAAGAAAAGTCATGACTGTAATTGTAGATGAATGTTGTTCACAATAAATTACTGAAAGCTCTCTGTGGAAGGGCTGAGTGACCCCTCAGTCAGCAAACCTTGTTTTACTCCACAGAGTTGAGCAAACCTGGAGACCAAATCCAAATGATCCATGTCAGTGGACACTGAAATATTGCTGCAGTGTTTTCTGCCCAGAATATTGACAACTAGGATATTTACATTATTAAACCAATAATAAGGAATTTCATCCAGCAATAATGTTACCTCTTCTAACCAATCGTGTTCTACACCAATCTATTGTACAGATTTTTTTACCTTTGTAACTACTTCTGTTCTCTCTATCTAGCTTAACATGTCTTGCTTTTGACTACAAGTCTACATTCTTGCTTCCAGCACCTAAGCTTGGACCAAGGGAAGTTTAGGTTGGATATTAGGAAGAAGTTCTTCACAGAAGGGATGATAAAGTGCTGGAATGGCTGCCTGGGGAGGTGGTGGATCCATGCATGTGTTTAACAAATCCTGGATGTGGCACTCAGTGCCAGGGTTTAGTTGAGGAATTGGGCTTGGGTTGGACTCGATGATCTTGAAGGTCTCTTCCACCCTGATGACTCTTTGATTCTCTCAGAGTTTCAACTCAAACCCCGTATTTCATTCTAAGCTTTGGCCTGCAGGCCCAGCGCTCTGAAAGCTCTCTGCTTTTTGGATCCCAACAGGGGAGATCATGCAAACTTCTGCACTGCTGCCTGTCTGCTGAGCCTGCCTCCTTGCTCAGCCTTTCCCCCATGTGTGTTTCAGAGGATTACCCCAACGGGACGTGGCTGGGCGACGAGAACAACCCCGAGATGCGGGTGCGCTGCCCCATCACGCCCGCCGACATGCTGCACATCAGCACCAACTGCCGCACGGCCGAGAAGATGGCGCTGACCCTGCTGGATTACCTGTTCCACAGGGAGATCCAGGCCATCTCCAACCTCTCGGGCCAGGGCAAGCACGGCAAGAAGCAGCTGGATCCTCTCATGATCTACGGGATTCGCTGTGAGTGGAACGTGGGGGTTTAATGTGTGCGAAGGGCAAAAATGGGGGTTTTTAAAAGAGTGTGCTTGATGTGTGGTGAGATGTTCTTGATGCTTTAAGTTTTAGCTTTTTTATTTTTTCTGATTCTGTGCTTGTTTAGTGTGCTTTTCTGGGCTTCATATGAAGGGTTGGTGAGCTCTCTTCACAGAGTAGGGAGACAAAACAATGCCTTTCTAGCGTGGGGACCAAGGACAAATTTTGGGATCAAGGATAAATTTTAGGCCCAAGAGTGGAAACAATATTGAAGGAAGAGAGGGAACAAGGAGGATGGAGCTCCATTAGCTGAAGTTGTAATTGTGCAATTAACTCTAATATGCTAATGGTCCAAAACTTATAAAAGCGTGAGGCCTTGTGACTGGGCAACCATTTTGTGCCCTCATGACCGGCGGCCATTTTGTGCCCATTTGTGGGTGTATAATATTTATCATTTATATATTTATATGTCTATAATATAGACAGATAAAGGTGCAAGCCCTCATGACCGGCGGCCATTTTGTGCCCATTTGTGGGTTTGACTTGGGTGCAGCCCCAAGGGGTTCCTGCACTGCCCAAGCTGGATCCTTTCAATAAATTCCTTTTATCCTTTTATTCTACCCAGTCTCTGTTTCCAGCTCAGCCTTTCCAGGTATCATTCTGGTGGCTTTTGTTTATGAAGAAAGTTTAGGGTTTTTAGGGAGAAATCCTGATGGGCTGGTTGACTTCAATTGCTGGGTATTCACTAGAAATTCCTCAGCCTTTTATTCTGAATTCTGACTTCTTTGCAACCTCCAGATGTGAGTGTAGTAAATATTGTAGAAATAATAAGGTAGCCCAAAATTTAGTACTGTTCAAGTTCTCAAACCAGCGTGGTCTTGAACTTTAGCTTTTGACTTCTCATTTACGTCTCTTTTTTCAAAAGACTTGCTGAGATTGTGATGGGAAAAGATGGCAATCTCAGGATCATAAAATCTATGGATTCACAGCAGGAATGTGCAGGTTGCTGCTGGTTTTCTGTCTGCTCCATGTGCACGAGTCTTTGGATTATTTAAGCTACTGTGAAGCTGTGAACTGATATTATTTGTGTTAAAGGCACGATATTTGTTAATTTAAAAGGAATCAAATGTGCTTTCATGAAGAACAAAGGCACAGCCACTGGTTTGAAATGAAAAGGGGAATCTGGACGTGAGCATCATGTTCGGTGTGGCAACTTCTAGTGAATGCACTGAGGGCAGCCAAAATCTGTTCCCTGTGCTTTATTTCCAAGAAACTAGCAGAACCAAGATTTTGGGAGAAGTTTCTTCTGCCAGGTGGTGGTTGAGCACTGGAATCAGGGAATGAGCACAGCCCTGAGCTGCCAGAGCTCCAGGAGAGTTTGAACAATGCTCCCAGGGACAGGCTGAGGATCTTGGGGAGTCTGGGCAGGTCCAGCAGGGATCCTGGAATTGATTCTGATAAACCAGGAGGCCCTGTTGGTACAAGGTTTTTTTTTGTAGTCACATTTTGTGTAGGTCACCAGTGGATGTGGAGTGGGAATAATTTGTTCTGCTGGTGAGTTTTGTATGGAATTGGCAATTTGAAACTCCAGGTAAGGCTTGAGAGCAGGTCAGCCAGGGATTATTTGGGGTGGTGTTTGAAGAAGTGGCTGTGTGGTAGTTACAGGGAAGGGAATGTGAATGCTGTTTGATGAAAAATCACATTCCTGTTATCTGCTGGTTTTTTCCAGCTATTTTTGGGAAATTTGAAACCAATTTAACCCACACAGGTGGCTGCATAGGTCAATTATTGCTTCATTATTTACCTAAAGCAGAAGACTTCAAGCTTCTTCCACAAACACATTAAATATGTATATTTAAGAGAGATGGTAATTCAAATTAGTGCTGATCTCCAAAGCCTTTTTGTCTGCTGATCTCATCAGTGTCAATGACGTTGCTTTTAAAACATGGATTTTTATTAAGACCTTTTAGAAACACTAAGAAATGGATTTTGCTCCAGTGTTAAAGCAATTCCCAGGCAGTTCTTTTCCCATCCCTTAAACCTGAGAGCACAAATCACACGGGTCAGTTTGTGAGTGCTTGTGGAGGAAGATGAGATGTTTGCCAATGTGAGCATGGGGAAGGAATGTGTCCATGTGAGCAAGTGCTCGAGCTGGGGATTATGTCATTTCTGTGAGGCATTCTGACCATGAAGAAACTGGATTGTGGAAGTGATCCCTGCAGCTGGAGAAGGTCTGGGATGGCACAGATGTGAGAGCAGGGGATCATGAGCAGCAATCAGTGACTTTGGTGGCACCAGCACGGTTTGGGATCCAGGTATCTGAAACAATTTCATTCCTTCCTACTGTTGGCTGCTGAGTTGTTTTCTTTTGGGAGCCAGGCCATAAAAAACTAGGGATTTGTGGAAAAAATACACCCTGTGTGGATCTGGCCAGAGAAGTTTGGTTTGGGCAGTGAAATGTTGATACTTCTGGGGATTTGCTACCAGTGAGGACAAAGAATCCTGTGGCAAGCAGAGGAGAAAACGCAAGAACTTGATGGAGCAGCAGATGTAAGAGTCAGAAGAGTGGTCCAGAAATGATGATTTCACTTAATAACCTCATATGTCATCAGTGGCAGTAATGAAGTGGGAGTGGGATTGGATTCCAGCAGCCTGGTGAGGAATGTGGAGTCTGGAGGATGGGATTGTGCCCGTGCTCGGTTCAGTGGCAAAACTCGGCTGAGTTTGTGTGTGTGTGTGTGTGCCATGATTCCATCCCCGTGTTCCCTGCCTGGGGATTCCATATCCCCCTTCCCAATGCACGCACATCTGCTTTTCATCCCTGAGGTGTTCTCCCAGAAAATCACCCCAAAGCCGCATTTCCCTGGCACGGGAACCCTCTCAGGGCTGCTCCCCACCGTGGGATTTGCTCCTGCTCTGGGCAGCCCTGCTTTGATGACTTAATTCAAACAGAAATGAAAACTCCAATGTCATCAGCCTGGCCCGTGCCAGTCACAGCCAGAGGAGCCCAAGGAAATAGAAAGGATTTTATTTTTCCTTTCGTTTCAAGTTTCTTGCAGTTTGTCAGTGGAAAGATATTCCATCCTTTTTTTTTTCTGTAAGAAAAACACCAAGCAAATCTGTATTTAATAGAGAAAGTATTTTGTGTAATATGCAGAAAGTATAGAAAATGAAGAGATGTGTGTTTATTAAAAATTCTTGATGCTCTGCACAAGGTTTACCACAAGAAGGGAGGAAAGTTTATCTTTGGATGTCTAAATTTTCACTTGTGGTAGGAATTTGCTTGTGGGGTGGCAGTGGTACTGAGGAGAGTTTTTGGGCAAAAAACCAGAATGATTTAAACACAATCTCTGTCATTAAATAACTCATTACCTCAGCCCTGCTAAAAATGGAGACTTTTGCTGGTGAAATTCAATCCGAGAACATCCTCAGTTGTAATTTTCTTTGCCTAACAGAAAATACAGGTTTAGCTCTTTGGAGATTTTACAGCAATTTCCACGAGTCACTTGGAAAAAACAGATTCCCAAATTCAGAATTTTGCAGTTATGACATGGTGTAATAGAAAAGATAATTTTCAATGGCATGCTGGAAAAAATGGAGAGGGGATTTCTGAAGCTCAGAAAAGAAAATTTATCAGTAGTTCTTATTCTTCAAAATAATCCAAGTAACTAAAGGAAACAAAATAACATTAGTTACTTATATTATGTATTTATCAATATATTTTATATATTATTTAAGAACATGCACATATTTATATATTGATATATTCTTATATTATGTGTGCAACTTTGTGTGTTATTTCTGTGCAAGCATCTTGCTCTGCACGTGGGTTTTTACACAACCCTCACCAATCATTTTTCCACTTTTTTGTCAGTTGTGGTTAATTATTCCAGGAGGATGGAAGGTCAGAAGCTGCAAATTTAACGCAGAATTTGTGGCTGGGTGGAGGAAGGAGATCCAAACTCAGGAATTGCATTGAGGGGAACCTGTGCCATTGTGTTATTGGACCCCAAAATTCTCATTTTGGCTCCAACAGCATCTGTTGCTCAGGGAATTATTTATGCACATGGAAATAACTCTCTGGTTAGGGACAGGATTGTTACTGAAAAAAAACCAACTCAAAAACATAAATCCCCCACCCAAACCCTGCAGTGCTCACAGGTGGGAGGAAACTGTGGTCAGAAATTTGGGTGAATTTTCCCATCTGCTTCCAAGACTTTCACAGAGTGAATTTCCCCATTTCCCTTTCATTTCATCCAGAATACATCCCTGTCTTTTAAACACCATAAAACAGTGTTAGCTGAGAACACCTAATGATAAAATCTGATTTTTTTAAACTGGGACTGATGCACTTTGTGCTTCAAATTCCAAATAACTTCACTTTTTAAGAAAGAAATCCCTCACCCAAGCTTGGTGC
>VXBU01019376.1:41766-54877 GCA_013400315.1 Bombycilla garrulus | reverse complement strand
ATTTATATTTATATTTATATTTATATTTATATTTATATTTATATTTATATGATCCTGTGCCACCCTCTGCCCATGGCAGGGACATCCTCCCCTGTCCCAACCCCTGTCCAGCCTGGCCTTGGAACTTCCAGGGATGCAGGAGCAGCCACAGCTGCTCTGGGAATCCATTCCAGGGAGTGATTCCTTCCCAAAATCCCCCTAACCCTTTCCCTGGCAGTGGGAATCCATTCCCTGTGTCCTGTCCCTCCAGACCTTTGGAAATCTCTCTGCAGCTTCTGTCTCCCTTCAGGTGCTCTAAACAACCATTGCAATTACTGAGGGCACACATTAGAAATACAGAATGTCATCAGTATTTTCTATTTTTTACATTCCCACTTCCAAAAGCCTTTTTTTCTTACTGCATTTTTATCAACTCTACCAATTTGTCCTTTTTTTTCTTATTTCCTTCCTAATATTTGTATGCTTTTTCTGGCATCTTTTCTTCGTCTTCCTTTCACTTCCTGTTTATAATTTTGTGTTTCTTGGGTCTCATTTCTGAATATCCCACAAGTCAGTAGCTGTTAGAGTGTTGAGTAACATCCCATGGTTTGAAGGTGACACCTACATGCCAAAATCCTGAACATCAGCAGTTGGAGAGGTGCATCCAAACCTTGGATTCCATCTGGAGCCTGCTGGAGAGCCTGAAGAAAAATGATCCCAATTGGCATTTTGTCCCACGTCTTTAACATTTCGTCAGCAGCAGAAAGGGGTGGATTGCTGTGATTTGGATATTGGTAATTGTCGTTTCAATCCCTCCCCAGCTCCCTCAGGAATCAGATACTCTGGAGATCTGGGACAGTGGCAGAGCTGAAGGCAGGGATTTTGATCCCTGAGCTGTTTGCTCGTGTTCTAGGATGAGAACTCCTCTTCCTCCTCAGCCCTGGTAGCCTGAACAGGAGTGCTGTGGTTTGTGTCTGATGGATGAGCTAATCCTGTGGTCCCTGGAAATACTTTGTGCCAACATTTTCCTCTCCCAGTGCTAAATACCACAGGCTGTAGTTCAGGGGAAATAAAGAGTGACTTCAGGCTGGTTTTGTGGTGTTATCACAGAGCCCTGGAATTGTTTCCTTTGGAAGGGACTGGAATCAGTCCTTGGACGGCCAGGGACACTCTGAATATCCCAGCTTGCTCTGATCCCATGCTAAGGGACATTTCTCCTCTTCTGTATGGCTTAGGGGGAGGACAGCTTCCTTTTGGGGTCGAAGGGTTGAGTTTACCCAGTTCTGAGGCACATGAGGGAGCTGGGCAGGTCCTGCTTGTTGGAACCCAGGGGGTTCCTGTGATGCCTTTGGCCGACCCAAACCCTGCTCAGGAGGCTTTTCAGCCTTGCCAGAGGTGTCAGGGACCCTGGATTGATACTGAAAATGCCTGTGGCTCTGATTCTAATCCATGGAACAGGTTGGCAACTTTATATAAAGAATTTCAAGTCACAAAAACTTAGATAGAGAAATAGTAGTAGTTATAAGTAAAAAGAAAAGAATTTGAGTGTATGTCCAGGGGGGTTTGAAGCCCTGTACAGGGGGGTTGGAGATCTGTACAGGGGGGTCTGAGGCACAAGATGGAGAATTTTTACACGTGCCATGTTATCTTATGTTCTTCTTCATCACCTCCATCTCCTTGGTGCTGCTGGCACTTTGGGATTGGTTTGACACAGATCTGGACATGGTGATGTGAGGGGCACGGGTTGGTAATTAATGATAAACATTCAATAGGTAGTTATTAGTATCAAAGATCAGAGCTGACCCGGGGCGGGCACAGTGTGTCTCTGGACGCGTTCTGTGCCAACCCTGGCAGGGCAGAGAAATCTACTTTTGATACGGAACTGATAAACTGCCTTGAGAACACCAACAAACCACTGCAGACTCCTTCAGCAGCACGGGCTGCAAACCTGGACTGTTCTGTGCATTGTGGGGTCTCCTGGGGATGAGGAGATCACCACAGTGCTGAGCTTTGTGCTGCTCAGAGCCTGGAACTCTGAGCCTGGCCTGGGCTCTGCTCAGGTGAAGCTGGGCTTTGTTGGGAAGGACAAAAGCAGGGACAGGCTGCAGAGCTGCAGAGCTCTCTCCTCCTCAGGAGCAAAGTCTGAGAGTTCAGCACACCTTGAAACAGCAAGAAGTGACAGAAATCCTTTCTGCTGGGCTTTTCTCCTCTCTGCAGAGCTTTCATTGCTGCTGCTGTCCCGTTTGTCTCCCTCAGAGCTGGCTCCAGTTGCACGGAGCTGCTGCTTTGTGAATCAATTAAATGCTGCCACGTGCAGGGCACTGATAACCTCTTTTGAGGCCAGGCAAGGAGATAATGGGAGAACCCATCGAGTTTATCTCAGCACCACACTTCTCATCCATGCCATCCATGCTGGCCTTGCTTTCAGCTGGAACTCGCTGCTGCCTGGACTTTGCTTCTTTCCAGGGCACTTCTCTTGATTTCAATTATTTTCCTGGCCAGTTCCTGTTAATAAACTGAAAAAAAAAAAAAGGCAGCAATTTTGGGGGAAGAATATAAATTGTGTGTTTCCTCTCTCCTCCTCACACTTCTCTTGTTGTCCTTGCGTTATACAAATGAGAAACTGAATTTTGGAGAAGCAGCAGTGGAGGCTGTCGGGCCCCAGTGATGTGTGTAACCTGACTGTGTGTGATGTGCTGTCAGGCACTCGTGAGCCCTGGGCTCTCCACAAAACAGAAAATGAATGGATGAGGTCACTTGGACCATCTGTTCCACACTCCTTCCATCCCTCGCTGCTTCTCCCTTTTGGCCAGGCTTGGTTCAAGTACGTGCTGAAGTGTGCGGGGCTGGAGAGGCAGCTGAAAACAATCCTGGGCTGGGGAGAGAAAAGCAGATTTTTCAGGGGCTCTAAATGTCATTTCAGCAGTGTCTAAAGGAAAAAAAAAAAGGCAACTTGGGTAGTTTGAAGGTGGGCTCTTTGGGAAGGTTCCTGCTGCAGCTGTTGTCTTCTCTTAAAAAAAAATAGGAATAAATGTAGGATTTTCTTTAAAAATGATGGAAAAAAACCAGAAGCAAATGCCATTTGTCCAGTGTCATCACTCTGGTGTAACTTGGGACCTGGAGCAAGGCTGGAGTCGAGACCAGGAAGAGTTTTCTCTTTTCAGATTATAAAGCCTCTGTTTGGTGCAGAATTCTTTTCTTGTAGGGTTGATGGATTAATTTGTAATAACTGCACTCAGGTTATTAAATAATGCACTCAGCTCGTTATAATTAATAAATGTACTCAGCTGGGGATGTCCTGTCACCATCAGGAAAGGGATTGAGGGATCCCTCTGGGAATTCTGTACCACGTGCAATTCCAGGAACATCACAAATACTCTGTTCCTGCAGGGATCCATCAATTCTGCAGGGATTAATTAATTCTGCAGGGATTAATTAATTCCTGCAGGATTCATGAATTCCCCAGCCCCTCTCTGCCCCTGCAGCTCCAGAACCTTCCAGAGCACTCGCTGTGTGCTGTGGGGAGTTGGGATGGAGCAGGAACAGATAAAAGATAAAATCTTTTTTTTTTCCTGCAGCACTGGGATTTTGACACCCCACTAGATGGCAATATTTGAATGCTGATGGCTCCTTCCATAAATCAGAATAAACCAAGGTTCTGCTAGCTGTAAAATAGGTAAAAATAACCTGGCTGCTTTTGCAGAGAGGTGCTGAGGTGTGACTGAGGGTAGGAGCTCTGGAACAAGATTCCTTGGTGGAATTTGGAGATTCTAGATCCTAATTAACATGAATTTTTCATTTTTGAAACTTCTGCTCGGGTTCTTTCCGTTAGAAGAACAAAGCCTTTTAAAATAACTTAAATTTTCCTGTCTCCTCTGAATCTGTGACTTGTTAAAGATGAACTGTTCAGCCAAATGTCCTAAATAAATATTAATGCACATAAATATTTAAATATTAACGCCTTGGTAGCTGAATTTGCCTTCCCTCCTGCCCTCTCCAAGATCCCAGCAGCTCCTCCTGCCTCTTTTTGGACTTTGTGGATGGGAGCAGTGGCCTGGAAAGGGATTTTTGGGTGACAGGATGGATTTTCCAGGCATGTGACACTGGAGGAGCTCAAAGGCTCTGCCTTGCCTCCCCTCCTGCAGCCCAAATTCCCAGATGAACATCCCAAATTTGGGAGGGGGAAGAGATCATCCCCCAGCTGTCACACAGTAAACAATTCCTGTTTTCCAGCCACTTCAAGATGGGCAGGGCTTTGGAGAATCAAAGCCTGGAGGCTCCAGGAGGAATTCCAGAGGTGCTTCAGCTTTTCCTCTGCTCCCTCCGTGTTTAGAGCAGCAGATTTTGCTGTCATGTGCTCTTGGTTTAATCCAAAAGACTCCAAATGTATGATTCTGCTGAGAAAAAATGAATTTTGGGAGCCAAAGCCCCAAAAATTCAGCCCCTTCTCCTCTCTGAGCAGGAAGGAGCCTTTGTTTCTTGTAGGATTTATCATATTGCTGTCAATTTAAAAGGATTCTGTCCTTCACTTTGAGATGAATTCCCCATCTTGGTGCTTTTCTTTAGGTTTGGAAAACCAGAGGGAGTTGGGAAGTGAAGGAGCAGTGACCCAAATCTGCTTGGGTTCTGTATTTAATATAAATATTTGTGTTTTACACATGTGGCTGCTGCATTCCCTGCTGCTCTTGCCCAAATCTTTCCAGATGCACCAAAGGCAGCAGGAATTTCTGGGTCACCTCAGCCTAACTGCCAAATCCATTAAAATCCTGCTTTACCTTGGAATTCCCCAGGGAAATCTGTGATTCCTGGACAATGAGAAGCAGCACAGATTCAGAGTGGGCAAAGGAAACTCCTGACATGGAATTTTTTTAAAAATTATTTTTATTTTATTATAAAATTCCTGACATGGATTTTTAGGAGCTGGTTTTGAATGCAGGATCAGGATGGAATATTTCATTCAATGTCTTCTCTCCCTCCTCAATTTATTCTTAATTTGATTTCTTTCCAGTTTCGTGTCTGTGGGGAGTGTTTGGTTTGCTCCCTGAGTTCCTCTTTCAGAAAGAGAGGATTACTTCAGGAATATGGTTTTCCTGGGGTTTTCTCAGTTTATAATTAGTTTTTAGGGAACCCCAACTCTTTCTCTCCTTATTTTATACAGCAAATCCTCCAAAAATGTGTGAGTGTTGAATCATTTCAGACACCACCTCTGTGTTTGTGCCACACCAAAGCTTTTTTTCCTTTGCATTTCTGAGCTTGTATTTCCACACTTTTTTTCCCCCTTTGCATTTCCTAGTTTTTATTTTCTTTAAGAATCACAGGAAGATTTATTTCAGACCTGCTTGTGTTGCTCTTTTTAATTGCTCTTTTTAATTTTATTTTTTTTTTTAATTTTAATTGAACTCCCCCATATCTGGCCCTGTGGCTCTGATCCAGGCTCAGCTTGCTGCACCTGTTGCCTTTTAAAGCTGAATTTTCCTGATTTTTCCCTTCTTTCCTTGCTAAGATTGGAATGTTGATCCTTGATTTCCCTTTTTTCCCCTGAATTCTCTTTGCAGCCCTTTTTGTCTCCCAAGCTGCAGCCAGGATCTCTCTGCCTGTAGGAATCACCCAAACTCCTGCAATTTATGAAATCACTGAATTATTTTGAAGTCTCTGGTGTGTTTTTCAGGAAATGAGGTTCCTCCCCCCCAAAAAAAGCAAACTTTGAGCTTGTATTGTTTAAAATGTTTTTTTTTTTGAGGCACCATTCATGAGAAAATCACTAAAAACACATGTAGCCAGTCTTAAATCACCTAAATCCTGTACTTCACTCATCTTTTATGGGCATCCATCTTCCAAAATATTATCTTTTGCTCCAAGTGCTGATTTATATCCCTGACTGGATTTTTTCTGTGGTGTTCTGTGGCTCGTGGTTGCTCTGCTGTGCACAACGTCAGCGTTTGATGCAGCTTTTGAGAGCAAATGATCCAACAAAAAAGTCAAATCCCTTCTCCCTGAAGCACTCCCGTGTTTTCTCTCCTCTGGATTTCCCCAGTGAGAGCTCTCATTTCCAATATCCTGCATTTCTGAGCGTGGTTGGTGCTGGGAATGAGGCAGGAGCTCTCCTGCCTGCAATCGTTTGTGGGTAGGGAGCAGAGTCAGCAGCCTCAGCATTGTGTGCACGTCTTCGGGGCATTTCTCTCTCTCTCCTGCAGGTAAATCATGTTTTTAGTACCCCTGGGAACTTCTGATCTGCTTAAAAACTCCTCCCCTGCCTTGAGGTTGAGATTTTTCCTGCTAGGAAAAGTCTTGGTGGTAAAACAACGGTTTAGATTGTGATAGCAACCGCACGGGTTTTACATCTCAAACTCAGTTTGGTTTTTTATCAGTTATCTTTGTGCTTTAGGGTTCATTTTTCAGGCCTGATTTGCACGTGGCCAGGTCTGCAGTTGTGGTTAAAAAAATCTCTGCTTGTCTAGAGCAGTTTGCACCCTGAGAGCGCCTGGGAATTTCATTTAAGGGAAAGAAATGAGGATGGAAAACCCGTCCCCGATGATTTAGGCTTCTGTAGCCAAAAATTTTCCTGTCTGCCCCTGTCGTGTTGTTGTGTGGTGTCTGCCAGCATTTCCTGGCCGTTCCTTATCACCCTGCTCAGTTTGAGCAGCAGGGAGAATTCTGGAATGGTTTGGGATGAAGTGATTGGAAATTCATTTAACCCAACCTTCCACTATCCCAGGTTATTGGGGCACTGCCAGGGATTAGGGGCAGCCCCAGCTGCTCTGGGCACCTGTGCCAGGGCTGCCCATGCTCCCAGCCAGGAATTCCTGCCCCAAATCCCATCTGCACCTCCTGCCTTTCAGGTTTCTGGAGGTTTTTTTCCTTCCTTCCCTCAATCGAGCACTTCGGGGATGTTTTGTGTCCCAGCTCTGGTGTTCACCCTGTTCCTCTCGCTGCACCTGAGGCTCCTGTCCTCAATAATTGCTATCACTTTTATTTCTCTTTGAGTCAGGTGGCATCCTGGAATATCCCATGGATTAAATCAGATAAATATCCCATGGATTAAATCAAATATCCCATGGATTAAATCAGATAAATATCCCATGGATTAAATCAAATATCCCAGTGAAATGTGGAAGTGTGGAATAATAATTGAACAGTGCTCGTTCAATTCCCACTTTTAAAGCCACGTTTATGGAACACTTTGGCAACTTAGCACCAAGGGTTGCAAAGTTCATCCTGAGCCTCTTCAAATGCCTGAATTCTGGGAGTAACTGTGCAGATCCTCATCTTGAGCTGTGGTTTTTACTGGTTTGGATCAATTTGGAACTGAGCTTTAAAAGAGTAGTTTTTTTTTTTTTTTAGGGAGTTTTATGCAGTTTCCTACTTCAGCAGGAAGCGCTTTTGTACTTCTGCAATCAGACTTCTTGTGGGGTTACTGTCAGTGAGAAATAATCCTCAATGCATCTTTGGCTCTGGGGTGTTGGATCCTCCTCCTGGTTTGGCACAGCTTGGATGGAGCAGTGCAGCTTCCACAGACCTGAGGGCAGCTGATAAAATCCCATTTTTTCCATTTTCCACTGGCATTTTTTTATATCTGTGCGGGTGAACAATTACTGACTTTTGAGAAGGAATTTTGTTGAAGTCCTGTCAGTGCTCAGCTCTGGGAGTCTTCGCACAGGTGCAGAGCCTGGAGTGTGGGACTGGGCGTGTCCTCTAGGTGTTTTTTGGGAAATCCAGGTTTGTGTTGATCATTTTCTCTCGTTTTTCCATCCTTCCAGGTCACCTTTTTTACAAATTTGGCATCACAGAGTCGGACTGGTACCGCATCAAGCAGAGCATCGACTCCAAGTGCAGGACAGCCTGGAGGAGGAAGCAGAGAGGGCAGAGCCTGGCTGTGAAAAGCTTCTCCAGGAGAACACCCTCCTCCTCCTCCTACAGTGGCTCAGGTAAAAAACAAACCTTCCCCCCAAATAATCAACCCCTGACGCTTTCCAATTCGAATTTGGCTTTGCTGAGGTGCTGGGGATGTGGAATCCTGGAATGGTTTGGAGCTGAAAGTTCATCTCAAAGCAGGCAGGGCTCCGTTTCTTCATGCAGCAAAAGCCAATCTTGAATTGGCTTTTTAATTCCCATTTTTATCCAGTTTTCAAGACCTGGGGTATAACTCCAATTGGTTCATGACCTCCTTGCTGTTCAATTCATTGGTCAGTAACTGGCATTTTCCATATCCATCAAATCTGGCAGTTCCTGGACAGTTTACCTGTTTTGTTCACTGATTGATGGATCAGATCTTTTGTTTTTTACAGGTGCAGACTGTTTTTGTCTACAAGAACAGTTCAACTGACTTTCATTCTTTTGATTTTTCCACATGTGAAGTTACAAGCTGTTAGCTTAGCTAAAGTAGCAGGGCCTAAACCAGATTTTCTTTTATTTTATAATATCTCTTCCTGTCTGCAACATTTCATTCCACCCCCAGCCATGGGCAGGGACACTTTCCACTATCCCAGGTTATTCCAGGCTGGACTCAGATGTTTCCAGAGATCCCAGCTTCTCTGAGAACCTGTGCCAGAACCTCAGCAGCCTCACAGCCAAGAATTCCTTCCCAATATCCCACCTAGCCCAGCTTTCTGTCCACCCCCATGGCTTCAGCTCCTGCAGCTTTGGGCTGTATTTTTGTATTTTTGTGTTTTTACCACGCTCAGTTCTTTGAGTAGAAAGTCCAAATATCTCTGCAGTTGTTCCTCAGAGGAATGAAGTGACTAAATCCTTCCCAGTGTGTTCACACCGTTCATGGGACGTGCTAAATGCTGTTCCTCAAGTGTTTTCCTCTGCAGACATGAAATGTGCAGTAGGTGATTCCATATTTCCATCTAGGTATGGAGGCCTGGATTGTAATAACAGCTGAAAAATCCTGACCTCAGGAGTGTTCTCTGAGGACACTCCTGGCTCATGCTTTTAATATAAAACAGCGTTCTGGGACTTTTGTACATTAGATATTAAAACCAGGGCTTTGGAAGGCAGCCCAAAGAAAAGGAAGTCAGTTTATTTGCCTGCATAAAACTTTTGGTTGCATGTTAACACTAACCACTGTATCTCATGCAAAGAATGACAAAATCTGCTTTCAATGGAAAATTTTATGTGCTGGAACAGGGAATCACGTCCAAAATTCTCAAATTAAAACAACTAATCAATGTAATGGTAACCATAAGCCCTCTATGTTGATGGGATTTTTACTTTCAGTCTTTCAGCAATCAGTATTTCAGGATAAAAAGGCAGCAGTAGGTGGATGTTACAGCCTGTGCTCATTAGCCTGTGCTCCTTGAGTGGTGGTGAGATTTATTATTCAAATGATTCGTCTTTGATCTGTTCTGGAGGTTTGGAGACACCTGTGGAGATGTAAAACTCAGAGTCAGTGGATTCCTGTCCCCTGAAGGCTGGAGGATCATGACTTTGGGTTGGTTTCTTGGTGTGGTTAAGCTGAAGATCCATTTTTTTCCTCTCAGCTCCACAAAATTGAATTGAGAGTAAAACAATCCACGGGTACAAAACCACCCAAATTCACTGCTGGGCTGTGCAAGGAGTCCCTCCCGACCCAAACCCATCCCAAACCTCTGGGATTTCAGCAGTGCTGTGGGAGCAGGGCGGGACAGACACTCAGGATTGGAATTCTGGGGGTGTCCAGGCTGCCTTGTTTAAGCAGAGTGGATCTGGCTGCCCCTGCTCCATCAGTCCCCAGGATTTCCCAGGGGTTTTCATGGGTCCCTGTGGGGTGGCTCTGTCCCTGCTGATGTCCCTGCCCACCTGGAGGAGCAGATCCAGGTAGGAATATTAAAATGTCCTGGGAAATGTTCCTGTGCGTCCAGAGGCCTTGGTGAATTCTCTTTTTTGAAATCCTGTTCTTGCTCAGAGTGGCTTTAGCACTGTTTTTTTTTATTTTTGGGAGGCTGGAAAGGTGGGGGAGGAATTCATTGCTGTGAAAAACACAGGAGCTGCTTTTTCAAATCTGAGCACTCTGCAGAGTCAAAAGTGCTTGGAGAAGCTCGTTTTCACCCCCAAAACCACCAAGAGTGGATTTGGGGATAAAAATCCAGAGATTTCACCTGAATGAGGAGGAAATCCAGGAATTTCACCTGGATGGGGACAAACAGGAGAGCGGGTTGGGAGGCTTCATGAGGATACAGGGGAAAGAAAGTGAAGGGAAATGTGAAATGAAATTAAATAGTAAAATAAGAATAAAAATGAAATTCCCACATTTTTAGAAGGTAACTGTGGCCTGCCAGGACTGGAATTGCACCCCTGTTCAGCTGCCTGTGCCACTGTCCCAGCTCCAGGATCAGCTTCCAGGTGCTCTGCAGCAGAAAACCTGGAGCAGGTTTCCCTGGGAAGGACGTGGGACACAGGGTTGGAGTTTCTGTTCTGCCTTGGGCTCTCCTCAGGCTCCTGTTCAAAAAAACAAAATCCTGGAATCCCAGCCTGGTTTGGGTGGAAGGGCCCTGAAGTTCATCCCATTGCAGGGACACCCTCCAGCACCCCAGGGTGCTCCAAACCCCTTCCAGCCTGGAACAGAGATATTCCAAATCCTGATCCCTGCAGGGCTGGAAACCCTTCCCTATGAACGGGAGGACTGGGATGTGCACAGCTGGTTTTAGCAGCAATTAATTTGCCTAATTTAAAAAAACAGAAATTTTTCAGCAGCCTGAAAGTCGCTCAGTTGTGCCCTAACTTTGGTTTGCTTGGCTCTGAGGAATTTTGAGGATGACTGAGCACTGTAACACGTTGTCACCATTGTCACCATCCCTGGAGACATCAAAATCCCCCTGGGTGCAGCCCCGAGCCACCAATTCTGGTTGCCCATGGTTTGTGGAAGGAAAACCTCATTTATTTGGGATTTTTAATTTTTTTTAAATGAATTATTGTGCACACAGTTAATAATTCTGAATTATTTGCATCACAACAGGATCATTGTTCCAATTCACTCCTCTTGCACTTGTTGGAAGTACCAAAGCTTTGAGGCTTTTCCTGCTTGTTGGGATTAACAGTTCCTGGAGCACGTGGCTTTGATTGGAGTGTGGTGAAAAGCGACAGCAGATTTCCTCTCTGCTCTGTTCATCACGTGTTAAAATTCACTCTGGAAACAGGAGGCTGAGCCCACAGACCCTCCACGGCTTTGGGCTTGGAATTTGGTGTCCAAGGGGCATCAGCCTGCAGGGAAAACCACATCTGGGGAGCCTGGTGGGAAAACACAAATGGATTTCCTTCGTCCTTCACCCCCAGAGATATTAATTAAGATTTTTCTACACTTAATTGACTGTTAAATTCAGGCAGAAGTTGCTTTTCTTGATTTTCCCTGCCTCTTTGCTTGAATCAGTTGCCTTTTTTTGGAAAGGAGGTGTTGATTGCCGTGGTTTGCTCTGCTCTTGGAGCCAACATTTCAGTACCTAAGGTGTGTTTTCCCCGTGTTTTTCCCAACCAGAGACACCCACGTGGCTGCCACCATAATTTCACTGGATATTCCTTTGGAAAGGGTTGCAGTCTGTGCAGGGAATGCCGTAGGAAATGAGGGGTTTGGGAGGAGGATTAATTGAAAAGTGCCTTCTTCCTTTCTTTTCATTTCTTTTCAGATTGTTCCAGCTGTTATCACAGTTTTCCATGCTGGAATTTTTAATTAATTCCCTGACTTTGGGATTGATGTGTAGATTTCGGCCTGTGCTGAGGTGTCACATTAAAAACTGGATGTGCAGCCAAATCTGCAAAGCTGTTCCACACAACTGGGGGCTGAGGCAGGGGGAGGTGATGGTTCACAGGTTTATTTATTATTCCATTTTTCTAGAATGGTTTTTTTCCTGCTTTTTTTGGGGTTTGGGGATAGTTAATCGTCCATTACCCTTCCCTTGCTGGGACTACAACGAGGAGATGCATTCCTGTTTGTGAGGAGAGGTGTGAGGGTGGAGCTCTGGGCACCAGAAAAACAATTTTTAATTCCAGAATTCCTAAGTGTGAATCCCTCCTGCTGTGGAATCCATCCCTCCTCCCAGGGAACGAGGGACAGAATGAGAAGAAATGTCCTTAAAGTTGCACCAGGGGAAGTTTAGGTTGGAATCAGGAAAAATTCCTTCATGGAAAAGGTTGTACACAATTGGAATAGTTTGTCCAGGGTGGTGGTGGAGTCTCCATCCCTGGAAGTGTCCAAAAATCCCATGGATGTGGCACCTGGGGACGTGCTCAGTGGTGACCATGGTGGTGGTGTTGGACCTGATGATTTAAAGGTCTTTTCCACCCTTAGCAATTCCATGATTCCATGGAAATGAAAATCCTCAACAGATAAATAGGAAGTGAAATATGAACAGATTAGAAAACACCAAAGATTTTGCCTTAAAAAGTGATTTTAGCTGGGAATTAAACCCACACATCCCTGAAGGTTCTTTGGGAATGCCATGGAGAACGTGGCACTGCAGGATTCACGTCCCAGCTGTCCCTTGGGAACTCGTGGAAAATTCTGGACTTCAGCTGTGGCTCCTCCTGCCAGGGATTCTAAGAATCCAAATTGGAATCGTGAGGCTCGATGGTTTCCAGGGATTTATCACTGCTGACAGCTCCTCTCCCTGAGCTGGGTGTGCTCCTCATGGTTGTGTTTGTTTGTAGTGTGGAGTGTTTATAAAAGTGGATAAATATTCCCTTTGTCTGCTCCCAGATGAAAAGGGGGAAAACAGGATTCATAAAGGATGTGTTGTTTTTAGATGTGGCTCAATCCTCTCTGTTCTTTCTTCCTAAGAGAGAATAACGCCAAAAAATCCAGCAAAATAGAGGAAAAAAACTCAATTTAGGTTGTTGCAGCGAAGCCATATTTAAATCTGGGTGACCATAGGAGAGGAATTTTTCCCTCAAAATCCCGAGTGAATTTGTTCCTAAATAACCTGGGGAAATTTCTCCCTCACAATCCTGAGGGAATTTTTCCCTCACAATCCTAAGGGAAATTCTCCCTCAAAATCCTGAGGGATTTTGTTCCTCACAATCCTGAGGGAATTTGTTCCTCAAAGTCCTGAGGGAATTTTCCCCTCAAAATCCTGAGGGAATTTGTCCCTCACAATCCTGAGGGAATTTCTCCCTCGCAGTCCTGAGGGAATTTGTCCCTCACAATCCTGAGGGAATTTGT
>VXBU01019376.1:27283-39782 GCA_013400315.1 Bombycilla garrulus | reverse complement strand
GTTACCTGCTGGGATGTGAGGGATTACAGGTTTATCCAACAGGCAGCAAAAACATGGATTTGTTGTGTTTCCCTGTGGAAATTTGTGGCTGGAATTCTGTGTTCCAGCTTGTTAACAGAATCAGAGCTGCCTGAATTGTTAAACAACCCAACTTTTCAACAAATAAATAAATATTAACTTGGTGGTTTGGAGTTCCCAGTTCCCATGCTCAGACCTCAACCTCAAAATTATCTTCGTGCCCAAACATTTGCAGACAGGAGGAAAAAAAAACCCTAAATGCCTGATTTTATTAAAGAACATTCCCATTAAAATATTTGAGTGGATAAAGCTCATTCCTGCAGAACTAACAGTGTGTTTGCAGAATAAATCTTGGAGTATTGAGTAGAGATATTAAACATTAATGGTTTCTGTCGTTTTTACTTGCTGTTTGCCTCTTCTGTTTAACCCTGCAGCTGGAAAACCTCAAACTGGATCTATGATGTGTCCAATGCAAATTTTTACCCTCTGGAAATCCCACTGACATTTTCCTGGTGGTTTTTGTCCTTGTTACATGAAGATAACTCCCATTTTTTATGTTTAACATTCCCTTTTCAGGGGCATTTCCACTCTGCAGCGTGAGGTGTGTTTAAATTGAATAAATCAAGAAATCCCCCTGTCATTTTGAGGTTAAAAAACATAATTCCAGACCTCATGTGTGTCAATATGAATTGCAGGGGATGGATCTTAGGAAACAATTGGGATATTACCTTTATTTCTCTGATAATTTAATTTCCCACCATAGGCAGGATGGGTTGTTTCATTTGGTGGTGGCAGAAATTGTTCTCAGCCTCTCAGGTGACCAAAAAACATTGAATTCCTTAGGAAACCTCTGCGGTTTTGTTCTGCTGGGACTCTTACAGCTGCAGAATCTGGGATTTAGATTCCAAAAGTTGCTTTTTTTAAAAAAAACAGAAGCTCTCCCAGCCTTTGGAATTCTGTGAGGTGTGTAGGAAACCACCACGCCCAGGAATGAATAATCCAGGTTTGATTTCCGTGGCGTTTGAGGAACGGTTTGGGGTGTGCACATCAAATAAAGCTGGAATTTGTTATTTTTTTTGCAGAGGGATCCCAGAGCTCGGTGTCAGCTTCCAGTGAGATGCAGCAGAACCAGCCCCAGGCCCTGCACTACGCCCTGGCCAACGCTCAGCAGGTCCAGATCCACCAGATTGGAGAGGATGGACAAGTCCAAGTAGTATGTCCTCAGCTTTTCCTAAATCCCTCCCAGAGCTCTGCTTCAGCTGCAGTGCCATGTTTGATTCTGAGATCATAACACTCAAGGTTTCCAGAAAGTAAACACTGGAGGCTTATGGAAAAAGATAAAAAAAAAAAAAAAGAGAATTATCTGACAAAAAAATTCCATGCAGGATTTCCTCACACAATCAGTGCAAATTAATCAGTAATAGTTAATAATTAATCAGTGCGAATTAATGCACTTTATTATATTTAATATATAGAGAATTATCAGCCTTTTCCTGCCTGTGTTTATTTATTTACACTTCAGAGGTAGTTCTGGTGTGGCTTCCACAACAAAATCACGTTTATTTATTTGTTTTTCTGTAAAACTGCATTCTCAGGCACTTTTGAACATCTGGGAGCTGAGTTCTTCCCATGTGTGTTTGTTGAGCTCCGTGTCTAGCAGTGAAAGTTCTAAATATTGACATTTTTTAATCCTGACACTCCCACCACCACTCAGGCCTGATGATTTTTATCTGTGGTTTTGTTGTACTCTGAAAAAAACACCTTCACTTTAATTCTTGTGTCCCACAGGGCACTGCAAGGATTCTTTGAAACTCAAATTATTTTTAAAAAGCGTCCACAGTGAAATAATTCTCTTTGTGCAGGAACTGGGTGGAAATCTTCCTTTTCCACTTCACTTTTGCTGTAATTTTTCAATATTATCCTGGAAATTTGTCTTTTGAATTCCATTTTAAAGGTGGATTTTCTTATGGATCTGTGGGTGAGATTTAACTGATGACTGAAGAGTACTTTTCAAGTCTTGAAAGATGTGATAGAAAAGAAAATTATGTTAAATATATGACTTTAATAAAACAGATGGTTTGTTTATAGGTGGAAGTGATAAAAACTTGCCTCATTAAAATACCTGGACACACTAATTATCCTTAAATTGTGGAATCCAGGAAAAGAAACCCTCTCTAAATGGATCTTGTAAACATTCCATCTTTTTCCTGGGAGTGCTGAGAGTTTGATGTGAAGGAGGGAAAGTGATTTTAATCTCCCCCTGGGCTGGGCAGTGCTATAATTTTCTCTCCAGCCCCTATTGTCAAAAGGACACTTTCAGTGTGGTATTTTTCCCTATAAATAGGCAGTTTCCTTCCAAAGGAAATGAAACTGTTGGAAATAGAGGGATCCGTGTGTCTTTGAAAATCACAGGCAATTGTTCTTGTGTTATAAAATCAGAGGGGCCTTTGACAGAATTCCAAATGATTATCTTTAATCTCATGCAGGCATATTAAAATGAACACAAAGCTTTATAAAAACCTCCAGGAGGTTATTTAGACTCCAATCTCCCCTCAGGTAAATCACAGTGGCTGGGCAGGGCAGGATGCACAAGGAATTCCAGCCTCTCTCCTCCTTGCTGCCATCAAATGGGACCAGGAGAGAGGTGGGAATGGGCAGAAAAATCAAATATTGCAGGATGAAAAGCACCAGGGCAGATTCTCACCAACATAAAGCAGGGGAATTGTTCAAAGGAATCATTTCCTGCCAAATCCCAGCAGCTGAGAGTCCTCAGCGGGGTCTGTGCTCCAGTGAAAGAGCAAAAACAGGTGGATAATGAGATACCTTTGGAAACCTCACTCTTGGAGATATTTAGTGTTGGTAGAACTGAATTTTCCAGATGTTTAAATTGAATTAAAGTTTCAATCAACAAAACATGTCAGGCTGTGTGTACCAATCAAAAAGGCAATAGAAAAATACACTTGTTAGATGGTGATGATGATGATTATTATTATTGTTGCTGTAATTATTATGCCTGTTTTCCTTCCCCTGAAGTGGAAATGAACCAATCTTTGCTCCTGTTCTTTCATTTCCATGCCGAGCTGGGGCACTACAGGTGCACTTTGCTTTTGTAAAGCCCCTCAGTGCTTTCACTGCACCTTTTGCTTCTCCCCACGAAACTCTGCTGCCTCCAGGGCAGGAGCTGCTTCCTGGAGTGGTGATTTTCCTCTGATGCTCCTTGGTGTTTTCTTTTGTTGTGGATCCCACAGGGCCATCTCCACATAGCCCAGGTGCCCCAGGGAGAGCAGGTCCAGATCACGCAGGACAGCGAGGTGAGCAAAGCCTGGGGCTCTCATTTCACTGGGGAACCCTGAGGGAAAATCAGAAACTGGGCTGCAACCAGCAGGAAATGTGGTTTAGAACCTGCTCCTTCTGGGTTTTTGTTGGGGGGGTTTCTTTCTCATCATTATTATTATTTTTTATATTGACTTTTCTTTTTATTATTTTGATTTAATTTTCCCTCCCTCACCAGCAAAAACAGCTCACTGTGTGTTAATTGTTTGGAAATCTGGTACTCACAAAGCTGAATAGGAAACCAGTTAAGGTGCTTGCACTGCTTAAAAATGAAATTATTCTGTTTAAGTTGATGGACTAAACGTGGTCAGAACACTCAGGGCCTTTAATGGTTGAACAGGAGTTGGAGAAAGCTTCAGCCACCACCTGATAAAGAAATATTCCAGAATGAATTTACCCTTCATTCCTGACCAGCTCATCTGGCACTGCAGGATTTGCACTTCTTAATTTTTTTTCCAGAAAAACAGTTCAGTGGAATTGGATGGATAAATGGATATGGATAACTGGAAATGGATAAATTCAATCCTAAACCCTCCAATTTTGGTGCAGCCCCCGAATCCAAGTGGATTTCCCTGTATATTGGTTATTTAAAAATCTCCCCACTGCTAAAACTGCTCTTGGATTTCTTGTGCACTTTGTTTAAATGACAAAGGAATAGAAAAATCAGGTTCAACATTAATACAGGCAACAATTTGAATCTGTCCCATTTCCCTGTCAAGGTTTTTCCCTCGCTGGGAAGTGGATCTGCCTGGCTTGGTTTAATCCCTGTCCAAAGAACCCAAATCACAGCTCATAAAACCACTTTGTGAAGGAATATTGTTAACACAGGCAGCTACTGGAGAATAAATATTATCATAAAAATTCTATAAATATTATAGTTAAAGGCTTGTCCTTTGAAGGGCCTGTCAGGCCTTGAGAGAGAGAAGAAAGGAATAAAATATCCTGCCTCTAACGTCCGGTGCTGCCATAAAACTGGAGGAGTTTTTTTGGGTAAAGAACCACTCCAAACTGATGATTCAGCAGAGATTGCTGGAAAGGATCCCGAGGTTCCAGCACACCCTGGATCCTTTGCCTCTTCTTGTCTGGGGGACTTTCAAAGGCTGCATTTGTCCCTGACAGATGAAAACATCTGGTTTTAAATTAATGACAACGTACACAAGTGAGGGAGGAGCTGCCAGCAAGAGGAACTGCACAAAAATTGGGATTTTTGTCCTCCAAAATGTGCTGTTTCACTGCAAGGCTCTTTTGGGAAGCTGCCTTTCTTTAATCCAAGTGTACTTTTGGAAAGACATCTGTGAGCATGTGAATAGAAACTTCATGTCATAAAGATTTCCTTATTGGAGCTTAAAATACTTTGATTTATTGAGGATTTTTTTTGTTGTTGTTATAGATGTAATCCCCGTAATAGAACTGTGTTGGTTCTCAGTATGGAATGAGGATAAAATAAAAAGCAAATAGCTCTGCAACCCTATAAAAGTGTTCTATTGCTAATTCTGGCATTGTAAGGGTTGGATTTAAATTTGCAGGTTTATATAAAGAAGGAAAACCAGAAGTTTTACCTCAGAAGAATGTTGAATAAATATAGATTATCCAGTAACTTCCAAAAGCAAAACACATTCCTTGCTTTTGAGGCTGACTGGAGCTGCATTGCCTAAAGAACCTCCAGCAGAACTTGCTAAATTCATGGATTTCCTTCAGATTGAAACAGATTTTTTGCAGCTTTTGCAATCCCAACCTCGTGCTGATTGTGCACTCTGTTCTTTTCCAGGGAAACCTGCAGATACACCAAGTCCACGTGGGTCAGGACGGGCAGGTAGGAGCAGGACTGAGTTTAAGCAGCATTTTCTTTGGGATTTGTTGTAACATTTGGGAAAATCCCCCATTTTTAGTGCCCGTTTTAAAGAGTCAGACCCGCTCTGGTGAAAGAGATAGCTTGCAAAAGGATAAAAGCTGCCTGGAATATTTCAGATTTGGCCCAGCTTGGTTGATCATTCCTGCAGGATGTTTTGTGCCTCTGTTTTCTCCCACCTTGGAGCTCCGGACTGAGGACAAAATGCTCAGGGTGTCCTTGTGTGCTCTCCTCTGCCACCAGGTGTGGCCTCAGTGCCCAGGAACCCAACATTTATTGAAGCAGTTCCTCTTTTCTGTCACATTTTGCCCTTTTTCGTGGCATGGCTGTGCTGAGGGAAGCAGCTGTGCTTTTGTTCTTGTTGCTGGGAGGGTTTTATGAAGGTTTGCTGCTGCAAACACCAGGTGAGGAAAAGCAGCTTTTCCTTGGGTGAGGAATCCCTGAGCATGGAACTGAGCTCAGGATTCTACATTTCACATTTGAAACGTTGAGTTCTGCTAAAACAGAGCACAAAAATCCTCCTGCAGGAACCTTCCAGGCCACAGGAATCAGAGTGTGAGGAGTTGTTTGGTTCCTGGTGAATCTGAATAAACTGGGAGACGTTTGGGATCCTGCCATGGAGACTGTCATCAACAAGGTTTCATTGCTGGGAAATGGTTATTTTGGTTATTTTTTAGTTAAAAACTGGGAGTAAATAAATATTGAAGGGATTTTTAGCTCTGTTCTTCACTAATTACTGAGTGAGAGTGTGAGGAATTGTTTCTGGTGAATCTGAATAAACTGGGAGACATTTGGGATCCTGTCATTGAGACTGCCATCAACAAGGTTTCATGGAGACTGTCATCAGCAAGGTTTCATTGCTGGGAAACNTGGTTATTTTGGTTATTTTTTAATTTAAAACTAGGTGCAAATAAATATTGAAGGGATTTTTAGCTCTGTTCTGCACTAATTACTGAATCAGAGTGTGAGGAATTGTTTGGTTCCTGGTGAATCTTAATAAAATGGGAGACATTTGGGATCCTGCTGTGGAGACTCTGCCATCAACAAGGTTTCATTGCTGGGAAATGGTTATTTTGGTTATTTTTTAATTAAAAACCAGAAGCAAGCAGATATTTAATGGATTTTTAGCTCTGTTCTGCACTAATTACTGAGTGAGAGTGTGAGGAATTGTGAGGAATTGTTCCTGGTGAATCTGAATAAATTGGGAGACATTTGGGATCCTGTCATTGAGACTGCCATCAACAAGGTTTCATTGCTGGGAAATGGTTATTTTGGTTATTTTTTAATTAAAAACTGGGAGTAAATAAATATTTAATGGATTTTTAGCTCTGTTCTTCACTAGTTACTGAGTGAGAATGTGAGGAATTGTTTGGTTCCTGATGAATCTGAATAAAATGGGAGATGTTTGAGATCCTGCCATGGAGACTCTGCCATCAGCAAGGTTTAATTGCTGGGAAATGGTTATTTTGGTTATTTTTAAATTAAAAACCAGGAGAAAATAAATATTGAATGGATTTTTAGCTCTGTTCTGTACTAATTACTGAGTGAGAATGTGAGGAATTGTTTGGTTCCTGGTGAATCTGAATAAACTGGGAGACGTTTGGGATCCTGCTGTGGAGACTCTGTCATCAACAAGGTTTCATTGCTGGGAAATGGTTATTTTGGTTATTTTTAAATTAAAAACTGGGAGTAAATAAATATTGAAGGGATTTTTAGCTCTGTTCTGCACTAATTACTGAATCAGAGTGTGAGGAATTGTTTGGTTCCTGGTGAATCTTAATAAAATGGGAGACATTTGGGATCCTGCTGTGGAGACTCTGCCATCAACAAGGTTTCATTGCTGGGAAATGGTTATTTTGGTTATTTTTTAATTAAAAACCAGAAGCAAGCAGATATTTAATGGATTTTTAGCTCTGTTCTGCACTAATTACTGAGTGAGAATGTGAGGAATTGTTTGGTTCCTGGTGAATCTGAATAAACTGGGAGACGTTTGGGATCCTGCCTGGGATGGAGGCTGTGCCATCAGCAGGGTTTGGAGCTCAGAGGAGCTCCCAGCACTCTGAATTTGGCAATATTTGGATTTAAACAAGAAAATGAACCCCTGGAAATGTTCTTTGCTCAGGGCTGCATCAGAGGTGCTTTTGCAGCAGTGAATCTCGGAAAGGTGATTTTTTGGAGATGTTGTTTTAGTACTTGTTGGGTTTTTTTCCCTTCTCTGTGAAGTATTGCTGTTTAAATTACACCTCCTTACAGGATTAATGGGTGGATTTATATCTCTCTGAGTGTGGCATGCAGATTAAACTGAATTTATTTGTAATTCAAACCTCACAGCATTATTTTCCCCTTGCATTTCCTATTCCTGTGGAAATCTGTGTGTCCACGTGTGTGTGCATGCACAGGGCTGTGTCACAAATGTGAGATAGGAAAAAAAATCAGGATTAATTATCTTTTGTGGGATTTAAATCATGTTATCTATTTATCTGTACTGTCACTCAGCACAGCAGATTTGGGATAACCTTGCTCCTGCACATGTGGATGGGAAATCAGTTTAACATGGAGTTTTTAGGGAAATTTTTTTGAACTACCTGTGTTCTGAGCTCTGCTTTTAAACTTTGGTCACCACAAAGGCTGAAGTGAGGAGGTTTTGCTTAAAACAAAGGATGAAATGCTGGGTTTTTGCTTAAAACAAAGGATGATGTACTGGGTTTTTGCTTAAAACAAGGGATGAAATGCTGAGTTTTTGCTTAAAACAAGGGATGAAATGCTGGGTTTTTGATTAAAACGAAGGCTGAAGTGCTGGGTTTTTGATTAAAAGAAAGGATGAAATGCTGGGTTTTTGATTAAAAGAAAGGATGAAGTGCTGGGTTTTTGATTAAAAGAAAGGATGAAGTGCTGGGTTTTTTTCCTTAAAACAAAGGATGAAATGCTGGGTTTTTGCTTAAAACAGAGGATGAAGTGCTGGGTTTTTTATTTTTCTTCACTCACTCAGCTGCATTTTGGTGTGAAAGAACCTGGAGCATCACCAGCCAGGAGTTTTCCCAGGATCCCTCAGCTCCTGCAGAAGCGTTTGCTGAGAATTGGGTGTTTTGTAGTGGATTCAAAGCAGGAGCAAGCAGATATTGAGAGGATTTTCACATGAATTACTGAAAGCTCCAGCAGCACTGCAGAGCTGGGGAGCAGAGGGAGCTCTGTGAGCCCAAAAGTGCCCAGGAGAAGGAGTTAAAGCAGCTCAGCTAAACCCTGCTCGTGGTTTGATCCAGGAGCTGGAGCTGATCCCTTTTCCTTGGCACCAGCAGCAGGATGAGAGCAGGGAAACACACAACAGCAGCTCCCAGTCAGCTGCTCCAAGAAACTCCTGCACTTTTCCCACCTGGCCATTGTTTTCCAGGTTGGTTTTTTTTTGTTTGTTTTTTTCCTGGATGTTTTGAAGCCTAATTCACCCACCCAGGGACACAGGATAATCAGGAATAACCTGGGGCTTCAGTGGCTGAAATCAATGTATCCTCACTAAAAACTGCATCTGGGCCTGGCTGCTGAGCATTCCCTGTGAATAAAATTCCTGATTTCCGTGATTTACTGAGCACAGAGCAGCTGTTGGGGGTTCCCCTGCGCAGGTGAGGTTTGGGGTGGATTTTCCATCCCCATTTCAGGTGAAAGCTTCCCAAAGCAGGAATTTCCTTGGGAACTGAGGCAGAACCCAGCACAGATCTTCCCTGAAATCTTAACATGGAAACCCCCAAGGTGCCAGAGCTGCTCAGGTACCAAATCTTTGCTTTTCTGCAGGATTTTGCCACTTGCTGGTTGTGACTTTTCCCCCCTCTTGCCTTCTGTGCGCTGGTGGTTGCTGTGAAGTCAGATTTTGTTTTTCTGGCATCCCTGTGCATGGAATGAATGAAATCATTCCAAAGGAGCTCTGTCTACCTCCACATGTGTTCTATTAGCTGGAAGTTTCATATTTCAGTGCACGTTTAATAAAAACCCCAAACTGCAAAAATAATTAAAGCTTCACATTAGCTGAGCCTTGAAACCTCAGAAAAGTGGGATTTTTTTTTTTTTTGTGCTCTTTGTATTTTATCCTTAGGAATTACCAGAAATGTTCATATTTGTCTCCTCTGATTACCTGCCCTGCTTCTTCCCCACTTCCATCCTTTTTTTTTCCTTGGAGTTTTGATCATCCCAGGAAATGTTCAGTGTGTCCTGTGCCTCAGGGATGCACCTGAGATTTAAAACAGGACAATTCCAGGAGTTTCCCATTCCTTAATTCTGGTTTTTTTTAGCCATTCCGTGTTGTACACCCTCCCAGCCAGTGTTTCTCCAATTTAGGGATTAATTAAATGGCACCAGGGAAATGATCTTTAATTATTGCCTGGTTCTGAAATGGAAAAGCTGATGTCCTTTAAAATCTGAAATAGGATTGTGTGTGTTCGAGGAGAGCCAACAATTTGTTCTGCTGCAGGGATGAAAAACTGGGGACAATTGCAGCATTTAATTACTGGAGGGGAATGGGAAAAAGCAGGAAAATCCAGGATGGGTTTGGCAGGAAAAAGCCAGCGAGTGCAAAGGGCTTGGAGGTAAATCTGCAGGATTGCTTCTGCCACCTTGTTTTTCCAAAAAAAAAAAAAAAAATTGGGATTTTATGAATTGTGGACAGAATGAATTTGACACAATGATTTATCAATACATGAAGTGTGACACAATGAATTTAACACAATGATTTATCAGTGCATGAATTATGGACACAATGAATTTAACACAATGATTTATCAGTGCATGAATTATGGACACAATGAATTTAACACAATGATTTATCAGTGCATGAATTATGGACACAATGAATTTAACACAATGATTTATCAGTGCATGAATTATGGACACAATGAATTTAACACAATGATTTATCAGTGCATGAATTATGGACACAATGAATTTAACACAATGATTTATCAGTGCATGAATTATGGACACAATGAATTTAACACAATGATTTATCAGTGCATGAATTATGGACACAATGAATTTAACACAATGATTTATCAGTGCATGAATTATGGACACAATGAATTTAACACAATGATTTATCAGTGCATGAATTATGGACACAATGAATTTAACACAATGATTTATCAGTGCATGAATTATGGACACAATGAATTTAACACAATGATTTATCAGTGCATGAATTATGGACACAATGAATTTAACACAATGATTTATCAGTGCATGAATTATGGACACAATGAATTTAACACAAGGATTGATCCATTTATGAATTGTGGACACTGTGAATTTGACACAATAATTTATCAATTCATGAATTGTGGACACAATGAATTTAACACAGTGATTGATCCATTTATGAATTATGACACAGTGAATTTGACACAATGATTGATCAATTCATGAACTGTGGACACAATGAATTTAACACAAGGATTGATCCATTTAGGAATTGTGGACACAGTGAATTTGACAGAATGATCAATTCATGAATTGTGGACACAATGAATTTGACACAATGATTGATCCATTTATGAATTGTGGACACAATAAATTTGACACAATAATTTATCCATTTATGAATTGTGGACACTGAATTTGACACAATAATTTATCAATTCATGAATTGTGGACACAATGAATTTAACACAAGGATTTATCAGTTCATGAATTATGGACACAATGAATTTGACACAAGGATTGATCCATTTATGAATTGTGACACAATGGATTTAACACAATAATTTATCAATTCAGGAATTGTGGACACAGTGAATTTGACAGAATGATTTCTAAATGTGTGAATTTGAATTTGTGTCCCAGGTGAGCCTGGAATCAAAGGGATGCTCTGAGAGCCCTCAGAGGGAGGGACAGGATCCCATTCCCACACGCTTTAGAGGTTTTGGGATGGAGCAGGAATTGCATTTTCTTTTCCTGAACTTTGCCTCTGACTACTTCAATAAATGATCCAAAACTGAATATATTATCCTAAAACTCAATATATATAATCCCAGACTGAATATTTTACCCCCAAAATCATTATTATCAACTTTTAAAATTCAAAGTTTCCCACTCCCAGAGCTGTTTATTCCCATGGTTTTATTCCAGCCTGGAGCAGGGATCCATTGGCATTCCCTTGAAGAGATTTAAACCTCTCAAAACTAAACTTCATTTCATTTAGCAGGATGGATAAATATTCTCAGAGAGCTTAGCAGGGACTTCTTTTCCAGATATTAAAATACCATTAAAATATTGAAATTCTCCAAAATAAGCCCAGAACCACCTAATGCATTTTTAAATCTGTATATAATGCATTTAGTTGGAATGTTCTAGATTTAAATACACTGGAATCCTTGATTTGAGTTGCTCAGTCACAAATAAATGCAAGGTAGGATTTTTTTTCCCTGTCCCTAATCCAGGAGCAGCAGAGGGCAGTAGCATTAAGATGATCCTCAGCTCTGGAATTCCAAAAGCTTTTCCCATTTCCAGCACATCTCCCGGAATAACACGCACAGAAATTTTACAAGAAAAAAAAAATGAAATTAAAAACTCAGTGCAGCTCAGCTGGAGCTTTAAAACTCCTTGACTGGTTTGGAAAAAAAAAATTAAATTATTATTTTGAACTGATGTTTCTTCAGGAATTGTGTTAAATTGTCCTAAATTTGTTTTAGGAGCAAAAAGGATAAAGAATAGTTTGGAAACAATTGTGCTTTGTGCAAACTCCCTGTAAATCCCAGAGTATTTATGGAAAATCTATTTATGGAGAAAATAAAAGTGTTGAAATACTTAATTATACTGAAATAGAAGCATTTTATGGGCAAGATTTTCTGGGTTTTTGTGCACAAACTTTTAAATTTAGTGTTCATAGATCTGGTTCCCACTTTGTCCCTCAGAGTAATGAATCAAAACACAAAACTCACCCTATTTAGTTCTGAAAACTTATTTTTTTTAGGGAAAGTAGTATTTTAACAAATAAAAATGGAGACATTTTCTTTTAAAACAGTCCTAAAAGTTTAAGGATTAAAAAGGCTTATTAAAATTAAAATTAGAATTAAAAATTAAAAATCTTATTAAGATTAAAAAAGGCTTGAGGGAAAATCCTCCAATGTGGTGATCAGTACCATCCAAAAAATCTGCAGGAAAATTAATGTAGGGAAAAGAGGAACATTTCTGTTAAATCTGGCTTAAAAATGAAGTGTAATAAAATATTTATATGTGCATATAACACAGATTTAGATGTGATTAATTTGTAGTTTTGCTGCAGAATTTAGGATGGGTTTGGAGGAAGTTTGTGCTTCATTT
>VXBU01019376.1:0-15356 GCA_013400315.1 Bombycilla garrulus | reverse complement strand
CCATTTGTAGGTGTATAATATTAATTATTTATACATTTATATGTATATAATATACACATATAAGAGTGTGAGCCCTCATGACCAGGGATCCATTTTGTGCCCAGTGTGGATCTGACTTGGGTGCAGCCCAAGGGGTTCCTGCCCTGCCCAAGGTGGATCCTTTCAATAAATCCCATTTTATTCCTTCTTCCCTCTCTAGCCTCTGTTCCAGGTCAGCCTTTCTAGGCATCAGTTCAGCTTTCATTTCTGCCTGCTAACGACATCGAGCTGCTGATAAATATTTCCCCTTGTTTTGTGTCAATTAACACTTGGAGGTTGCTCTCCGAGGAGCCTGGGACAGCCTTTATCTCCTGCATCTCCCGGGCCCGTGTTTGTGCATCAGTATTTGTCAGGAATTGTCTCAAGCATTATCTCTGGAGCAGATTTTCTTCATTAGGCGCAGAAGTGCTGGGAGATGGAGGATTTCACAACAGAGTAAACAAAGGCGGGTTTGTGGTGAAGCGTTGGCTCCGCGTTCCTGTCAATCCTGTGGCTTCTCATCCCGCTGCTCGCCGCCTCATTGGAGCGGGCAGGGTGAGGATGGGAGATACCACAAATTTCTCAGCATTTCAGTGTGAATCATTCCTTTCTTGGAAGAACTTGAATAGAAAACCAGCACCCGACCTGATGAGAAAAACGTGCGAAGAAACCTTCTTTTCTTTGCCTCGTTGAAATGGGTTTTTTTTCCAGACTATTTTTATCCCTGAGCACTTTGAGAAAGCTTTGAAACTTCGGAGTTGTAACATTTGTGGAATTAGAGCACTTAGAGGAGGTTGGGTTTTTTTAAGGAGCAGTAAAGTTCCAGACAATTAGAAAAGAAAATTATTTGTGTCTGGGATAGTTTGCTTTCGATTTTAAACAGTTTTTGCAGCTTATGGAGGGTTAGGAAGTGGTTGGATTTCCTTCTGAAGGGATAGAACATCCTTTTTAATATATTTCACAGCAACATCAGATGTTAGAAACCTAAGAGGGTTTCTAGCTCAGCAGTGCGCTCAGTAATTCCCTGGTTTTACATGAAGGAAAAAAAAAAGGATTATATTCCCTCACATCCTCCTCAGTTACTCTGTCATTCCTTGGACGTTCTCTCTTGATGATTTCAAAACACTGAACAAGTGAAAACCACGAGTTTTTCACCAGTTCAGTGAAGATCAATTTAGTGACTCCCATTTGTAAGAGAAATATTGACACACTTTGTTGATTTAGGACTTGGATTTATGGTTCTTGGGGATGGAATCCATTCCTTAATGTCATATAATCCATGGAGTGTTGGTCACAAAGCCAAAAATTGCTTCTGCTGCCACTGCAAAGTGTAGCTTGAGAAAAAGTCCCCTCACTGATGGTCTGAGGGAGAACAGCCACCAAAAGTGATCACAAAAAAAAATATGAGGCTGTAAATGCGTTGTGGAGCTTCTTAATATGTGATATTTTATCAGTTTAAAAGCTGAGTCACTCCAAAAATGCACATAGCAAACATGAACCCACACAATGTGCAGCCTATGGCAGGGACTGAGGGTTTAGTTTGGATTTTAGGAAAATTTCCATATGGAAAAGGTTGCAAAACAGCTTTTCTGTGAGCAGTGGAGATTCCCCATCCCTGAAGTGTGGGAAAACCATGGATGTGGCAATTGGGACGGGGTGAGTGGTGCTGGGTGATGGTTGGTCTTTTCCAATCTTAACGATTCCCTGATTCCTGATGATTGTCCTTGAATTCATTTTGCCAGGTGGGATTCATGCTGGCAATTTGAAGGAATTTGGGGGCAAAACTGGTATTTTATAGAAAAATTGAAATGATAACATTTCTGACTCTGCAAAGAACCTTAATGATGCTCTATCCCAAATTTCTGGGCTTCCCTGGTGCTTTGAGTTTGGTGACGTGACTCTGTCAATAATCAGGAGATTGTTCATCTGAATTCCACTTTTCAGTGGGATTTTTTTCTCTCTGAGTGTCCACAACCAGTTCTTAACTCCAGAGGATTATCCATGGATTTTATGCAGCAGTGAAAACAGAGCTGGAGGTTTTCCTGAGTTCCAGGGAAGCACAAATGAGATTTTGGGCATTTTTTGTGGGAATTTCCTGTGGCTCCCCCATTTATTCCCAGTTTTTTTGGTTGCCCAGTGCAAACCCCACTGCAGACAAACCTTGGAAGTGGCTTCCCTGCATCATCCCATTTTTAGGGCACCTCGAGCTGCGTAGAAAAAGTCAGGAAATATCCTATGTAGGAATTCATAAAGACCAAAGAAAAGAGAGCAAAATTTCCCTTTTGATTTACTGCTTTACAATGATTTTCCCCACACAATCTTTTACTCCTCCGTGTCAGGCACTCGAGGCAAAATCCTGTCTTTGCTGATGAGACTTGGCCAAAAGTCAGCTGGAAAACTCTGCTATTTATGCATTGAGGAAGCAGCTTTTACAAACTTTCCTGAAGGAATTCAGCTAAGTGTTTTCTTTAAAGGAAGATATTTCCAAAGCCACGTCGTTACAACATCTCGGGCTTCTGGAGCTGCTCCTTCCAGCTCCTTGAAGATCTTCAGCAATTAGGCTGCACTGATAAAGCCAGGGGGGCTTATCTTGTCTCTTCTTTTAGCTCAGAGGAAATAATTTGTGCATTTTATCGAGGATAAGAGGCGGGAAGTGCGAAATCTGATCCCACTGCTGCCACTCGGTGACCCGGAGGAAATTGGTTCCCCTCAGCATTTCAGCCCTGCCTGTGTGATAGGTGCTGCTGGGCTCATTTTCCAGGGAATTCTGCAGCTCTTCCAGGATTTCCAAGCATTCCCAACCCTTTTCGTGAGCTCCCTGTGTATCACTTTTATTGAAATAAACTAAAAAAAAAGAGAGGTTATCTGGAGCTTACAATAACTGTGACATCTTTCTGCTGGAAATCAGTGTGTCCCGCTTGTTTGGAAAGATTTTTCTCTTCCATTATTCATTACAGGGGCCTTAAAATTGTACTCCAGTGACAAAGCCTCTCTTTATTTTTAGACAATTGGCATCCACTTCTGGCTGACCTAGAATGTTTCTTTGATGACAATGCCTGTGATCCAGCTGGGTTTGCTGAATGGTTGCATAAACAAAGGCAGATAGTAAAATGTGGGAAAGAAAAGGCTATTTTTATTATATTAGAGAGTGTCCAGCCAGCTCCAGGCCCAGTTTTGAATGTCGTATCTGTAGCACTGCGCTTCAACTAAATGCCCTGATCATCTCCAGAGTATCTCTGGAATTTTATCATTATTGGATTGCAGGGTTAAGAGGAGGCTAAGAGAAAAAAAAAAGTTCAGAGTGGAGGTGATCCACAGGAAAAAAAACAAACAATAAGTTTGGTATTCAGCCTCTTCCTTCCTGAAGAATGTAGGTTAAATAGATGGAACTGGGAGGAGAAGTCTGAGCTTGATGTTTTCTCCAGTCTCATTTATTCATTTGTTGGCCAATTCGTGTTTCATTGCAGCAGCTTCAAAGGCAGCTTCATTTTTAATGGATAACAACACTGCCCCTGGGCAGAGAATTCCAGGTAGCAGAGTAAACAGAAATCTTTCTTTTAACTCAAATCGTGGAATCACAGACCAGTTTGGGTTGGGAGGGATTAAAGCTCATCCCATTCCACCTTCCCCTGTCCCAGCTGGCACTTGCAGGGATCCAGGGACAGCCACAGCTGCTCTGGGTGCCAGGGCCTCTCCACGCTCCCAGAAAATCCAGAGGGAGCTTCACTGCGCAGCATCTCCATCCAAATTCCACCTCAAAAACAGGAGCCTGAAGCAGTTACTGGTGCAAGAAGGTGTCAGAAGGCAAAATTTGTTCACAATTCAAATTCCAGCGTAAGTTTAGAGGAAATTGCTGTCTTAATGAGACTTAAGACCGAGTGGCAGAGAACTTTCCTCCATGGATTTGCATTTAGGTTGCACATTATAAATAATAGTATTGGAAAAACATCCTGATATTCCAGTTGTCGGGGTTAAGCTGTGTCAGGGTTCCAGGGAAGCACAAATGGGATTGGTTGGATTTTAGGAAAATGTTCATCCCTCAGGGGAACTGGAACAGCTCCCCGGGGAATGGTCAGGAACCAGAGCTCAAGGAGTGTTTGGACAATGCCCTGAGGCACAGGATGGAATTTTGGGACAGTGGAAGGTGGAATGGGATGAGCTTTAATCCCTCCCAACCCAAACTGTTCTGTGATTCCACGATCTGAGTTAAAATAAGACTTCTGTCCAGGAGCTGGACTCGGGGATCCCTGTGGTTCCCTTCAGGGAATTCCACGGGCAGAGAGGGAGATTCAGCAAATCCCGGCCTCCTCCTGCTTGTGGCCACACCTTGGGCCAAGGAAAACCATTGCTCCCTCTGGAAAAACCAGTGGCACAGCCCAGGAGTATCAAAAGCAGGAAAATCAGTTGCTTTCCCAGGTTTTTAAATGTCTGGACGAGGATGTTTTTGGGATGTGTGCATTCCCCAGAAGTGCCCCAGCTTTTAACCGCGGCCCATCAGCAGAGATTTATTTCAGCCCCATAAAACAATGAAAGCACCCAACAATGCTCTGCAGGAGCATCCTAAAATCAGAATGATCCTGTTTGTCTTGGACTGGGAGCTTTGCAGGATTTATTTAGGAGCCTTTTTGTTTATCTGTTAAAAAAGCCCTTTCAGTCGATGCTAAGCTCGGTGTAATTTTCCATGCTTCAGACTTGCTGAAGTAATAAATAAAATGTAATAAGAATAAATTATAAATATTTATAAGGCTATTTTCGGCTTTTATGAGGCTCTTAGGATTTTGGATTTAATATCCCAGCCAAAGCTGCACTCAGAGCTCTTTCTCTTTGGCATCCAAACGCCTGCTGGGGGTTTTGCTGCCAAAGCTTCACCTGTGGGGATGCCAAGGAAGGATGCAGAGGGACAGAGCAGAGCTGGCACCCACACCAGGGCACGGGGTTCACCTTCCCTCAGCACCTCCCAGCTCCCATCCTCGTGCCCTTGGCTCCCTAGCACTCATTCCCACAGATTTGGGCACGCCAGGTGTGCCACGTGAGGTTTGCTGAAAGATATCGGGGTGGAAAAGGCAAAAATAAAAGGCACAATTAATGGCGAGGTTTCTAGAAAAGTTGTTTTTAGAAATGGTTGTCCGTGTTTGTGTTTTAATCACAAGTAATTCTACGCAATTTGCTTTAACCAATGTTTTCTGTGTTTTTTCTGTTAAATTTGGGCTTGATTGAGATGGAAAAAAATGAGGGGTTGGTGCTAAAAAAGCAATAAACACAATCTTCATTTTGGCTTAATTGAAGAAGCCAGTCCTTGCAGCCCTTCTCTTGAAGAAGTTGATTACAATTACTGTTAATTACTAATAAGCAGAGGATTTGGGACCTGTGGTTTCAGGTCAGGAGTGGCCAAGCCCTTGGTGAGATGTGAGGCAGGTCCTGCTGCAACGAGCTGAGTTTAAGGTCCCAAACCAAACCATTCTGTGATTCCATGAGATCTGGGCGAGACAGGGGGTTAAAAATGAAAAATACTTCATTAGGAATAGATATTTAGGCATTACTGAGTGTTTAAGGCACGGTGCGTGCATTGTTTAAGACGTTACATTTGAGACGTACTGTACTTCAAAAAGATAAAATGTACGTACAAAAACAAGATAAAAGAATGCACAGATCTCTGTTAAAGTTTTGCAAAAAGGATAAAGAATACCAGAGTTACAAGATAAGAGCTCCTCAGACTCCAAAAAGCAGAACAAACCAACCTCATGGTCTAAACTATGATCAAAGGCCCAGAGAACATCCACAAAAAAAACAAATAAAAACTTTTATCTAACAAAGAGTGCCAGCCTTCATCAGTTAGGACCACCAGAATGGATTACACATACTCAGAAAAGTATAGAATTACCATAATTAATTACTATACCAAACAAAACCAAAATTATATAAACACATTGCAAAATTTAATATATATATATAACATTTTAAGAGATATAAAAACCCACGATCAAACGCAATTCCAAGCATGCATTTAAAAATTATCTTACCTATCCCTGGCACTAAAATAAACAAACCTATTTCAAATTTCAAATTTCAAATCAAGCTTTTAGAAATGACAGAGTTCTTCCCTGTGCCGTGGGGATGCTGGATCCCAGCAGAGCTCCCCACCTCTCCCTGTGCTGGGCAAAGATGTTTTCCCATGGATGGAAAAAAGGGAGAAGCCTCGTGTTGCAGAATTCTCCTGGAAAAAGAGATGCCTGGAGTTGAGTCCATCATTAAACCCCAAATCTAGCAAACAGCTGATTTTTCATGTTAACCTTTATTTGGGGAAAATAATATCCCGCAGCCTACGTGGAAAAAAAGGAGCCCTTGGCAATAATACCCTGATTAAAGCTGATTTTTGCAACGCTTTAACGAATTCCTGACAAAGAAGAGAGCAGGTTGGATGCTTTTTATAGTTAAAAAATAGGAAAATAACAAATGTTTCCCTGATCCCTGAAGTAATTCATTCTCGGGGTAACATTCTTCATTGATAACTCCATTTTTTATTTTGAAGAATGATCCCAAACCAAGCCAGAAGTTAATAGATGAAAGGAAATTTGCAGAAATACCCTACTGAATACATGGTCTCTGCTAGGATTTGCCTGTTTATTAATATCGTGCATAAAAGTTTTTAAACCCATGTGGGTGGAAATAGGATTTTAGTGTATTGGTAAAATCCGTGGACTTACGTAAAAATACTCCTTAATTTACTACCAGGGTTTTACTGCTGTGTCTAAGCTGAAGGATTTTAAAAGAGAAATTTTCTTTTCTTGATGTCAAACAGATGTGTTAAATGTAAATTTTTATTGTTATTATTCTTATGTGGATTTTACTGATAGAGGGGATTTTTTTTCCCACGGATTGAACTTGGTGATTTTATCTGATATCGATACTTGTCAAACTTTGGAAAAGTGTTACTAGATACTTCTGCAAAAAATCATAATATAAAGGAGGAATGAAATATTTTCATTCAACTTGATGTAATTTTTCTGATCTTTTTCTCGTTCAGAGAGCGATTAGAAAATTAGATTTTCCCCTGTAGCCACTTTGCGAGGAGAGTCCTCGCTTTGAACACTGGAAATTTAAATCTTTAAAGTCTCAGTTGTGTGGGAGCTGCGTTTCCAGCTGGGTCTGCTTTATTTCAGTGACAATGTTTAGCTCTGCTCAGCAATGCAGGGAGAAATATGGATTTGGAAGGAGCAGCCTGAAAATTCGAGCAGCAGATAGAGAATTGCCGTGAAGAGGGTGCTCACATTTCAGGGGGAATGTTCAGGATGAGCCATTTTAGAGTGAGGAATCCTCCTTACACTTAGTTTAGCTCCTGCATCACACCCTGAGATAGTGGAGAGCGTGAAAGGGGTAAGAATTGATTTTTTAATATTTAATAATTGTGGTTCAGGCTCAGTTCTCTCAGTTGTTCTTTACTGCGGGGGCAATAAATTCATCTGGCAGGCTGTGCAATCTGTATTAGCAGTTTTTAATAGCCTCAGCATTGACCAAAATGAATAATTTGGGGGTTCTTTTTGTTGATGAGTTTGGGTTTTAGTGGATTATCGTTAATATTCCTGTCAGTCTCTTCAGCTGTCAGCAGCATGGTGTGCTGAAGATCTCCGTGGCATCAGCATCACGAGTTTGGTCACTTCTAAATAAAACTGAGTGTCAGTGCTTAGATGTGGCTTTCAATTCTACAATGAAACCTTTCACTTCCAAACTCATCTTCCTGCTGCTCGAATTCCTCTTGGAATTCTTCTTAATTTGCAACAGCAACCCAGAACGTTGAGTGTTCCGGGAGCCTTTTCCAGTCGTTTCAATTCTTCATTTAAAGAATATTCCACTCTTTAACCATTTTTTTTTCCCCTTGGTTCTCTCATCCTCTGTATCCTCAGCTGCCCCACCTCGCTCAGGCGGTTCCTGATGTGGATTTTGGAGGCAGGGGGTTTTTGTAGCTCGGGGTGAAATCGGGATGTGGGAGTGGAGTGGTGGCGGGGGATCCACGAACCAGCCGTGCTGCCCGAGCTGAGAAATGTCCTCTTGAATTTGGGAAACGCTTAACACGCTGCGCAAAAAGAGCAGCAAAGCCGAGAAGTGTCTTGAGATGCTGAATTCAATCAGGGAAGGGTGAGATGTTTTTATTCGTGCAGCAAACGCAGCCCCGCTGTGCCTGTTTGTCCCGGGAATCCTTCAAATTCCCAACCTCTCTTCCACAGGAAAGAACTTTCAGGTCTCTAATAGATTTTAACTGCTTTTCTCTGGGCCAATTTCTCTATTTTCTTTGGTTTGTTTCTAAGGTTGAGAAGCTGAAGTTGGCCACGTATTTATTTATACGCATAACACTAAATCCTGTTTTCCAAAATGGCATTTCCTCCTTTCCCAAGCCTTTCACGTCGGTTTAGGCTGACATTACAAACCTGTTCTTGGTTTCTTTTCCACGAATTGACATAATTCGTTTGGAAATCGTTGTGGCATTACCTTGTCCTCGCTGGGGATGAATTTCACCTGCCTTTGTGATGTTTTGAAGTGTTTCTGCATTGGTTTGGGTTCAGCATCTCCCAGGATGTGCTCTGTGCACTGGGATCCGCTTTTCTGAGGGTTAAGGGTAAAAAAATACCTGACAATTAAAAAATCTCCAAGTGTTCCTCCTCACATTTTTGATTCAGAGTTTTTGACTCAAGATTTGTCCTCTCACAGGAAAGCTAACTCCCACCCTCAGCAGAATTTGTAATTTTACTGGTATTAGGTTATATTTGAGAAGAAAAACATTCTGCAAACAGTACATTTTAAGTCAAAATCTTGGTGAATTACTTCACCATATTCTCTTTTTCACCAGTAAATATGATACAGCTGAAACAATGACTGTTTCCCCTCTTTAAGTTGTTAAACAGATTCACTCTGTGCCTGCTAAATTGTGTGTAAATTCGGATTTCTGGCGTTTCTTATTTGGGGGGGAGGGAAAATCACTCGAAAAACCCCATAGGAAAAAATAATTTTGTGAAATCACTCGAGGGGAATTAGGTCCATCTGCTCAGAGAGTTCAGCCTCTCTAAATTCACTTACACAAGAGGAGAAAAAGGAGTCATTGTTTGACTCCAGAGATGCTCGTGCTGTGAGCTGGGGTGTGTTTTTGTAGCACTGGCTGTGAGCTTTTGGAGGAAGAGGATTGTTTTTGGAAGCGTCCTTTATTTCCTTGCAGATCAAAATGGGTAATTAATACATTTTAATGATGTTTGTAAAGTAATGAGTGCAGCTATGAACAGATGATGTTCAAGCTCAGAGCTGGAGACAGAATTCCAAGTGAGGAGACGCAGAATTCCAAGGAAAGAGACCTAAGTTCTGCTCATGTCTGTAATTATTCCCATGCACTTACTAAAACAGGAATTAAAAACCTATTTCAATACTTTTTGCCTCCTTCAGTGCATATAAAAGATAGAGTTGAACTAAAACCTGATTTTTGGGCCCCAGCTAACCCAGAGGGTTTGTTGAGACAGAATTGAGACTGAATCCCTTCAGAATGTCTTACACTGATGATTATAAATAAGGAATCTGCTGAAAAAATGATGTATATTATATAAATCAAACTCTAGCTTTGCCCCAGCACCTTCAGGTTGATTTTCAACCTATGCTTGAACTGTGGCAAGAGGGAAGGATTTGGGGAGTTCAAAGTTTTGCCAGTGAGTTTTCCCTTTTAAAATCCCACATTTCCAACTCCAAGGAAGATCCCAATGAAATCCCAGTTTCCCTGAACCATCAGTGCAGAGACAAAATCCAAAGTACTCCAGAACCTGCTTTAATGTCCACATTTCAAGGCCTAATTAAGAAATGGCTGCAGGGGGTTTCAGATCCTTTGCTTGCAGCTGGATTTCCAAGGGCAGAATAACAGTAGCAGGGTGCTAAAGAACTGCTAAAGATTTATTTTTGTGGCTTTGTGTGGCTGCTCTGCTGAACTGACAGTTCCAAACTTGGCATCAAATGAAAAGATGAACTTTGGAGTTTATCCAGAGTCACCGAGGCCTTGGCTTCAGCCTTTGAACAAAGTCTTGCTAAAAGGGCCTACGTAGGACCTAAAGGAACTTCAATTTATCTGTGGTGATTTTTTTTTTCTTAAATCTTTTGTTTTCCAAATTATTAAATAGATTTTTTTTCTAGGTAGTTTTTTGCCTTTTTTATCCCCAAAATAGTGTTTTTCCTTTTATTTGAAAGTCTTGGGCTCAGCATTTGAACGAGGCCTTGCTAAAAGGGTCTGTGTGGGACCTAAAGGAACTTCAATTTATCTGTGGTGATTTTTTTTTCTTAAATCTTCTTTTTTTCCAAATTGTTAAGTAGATTTTTTTCTATGTAGTTTTTTGCCTTTTTCCCCCCAAAATAGTGTTTTTCCTTTTATTTGAAGGTCTTGGGTTCAGTCTTTGAGCAAAGCCTTATAAAAGGGTCTGTGTGGGACCTAAAGGAACTTCAATTTATCTGAGGTGATTTTTTCCCCTTAAATATTTTGTTTTCAAAGTTATCAAGTTGGTTTTCTTCTGTGTAGATTTTTCCCTTTTATAAAATAGTTTTTTCCTCTTTTTATCAAGGCCCTTGGTTCAGACTTTAAACAAGACCTTGCTAAAAAGACATGCATGGTACCTAAAGGAATTTGAATTTATCTGTGGTGACTTTTGTTCCTTCAATCTCTAATTTTCAAATTTGTTGTATTTTTCCTACGAACAGACTTCTATACTGTTATCTCTGATTTCATTTGGATCTTTTTATGGAAAAAAAAATCATATATATGAAGCTTTTTTTTTTTCCTGTGAAAGCACTTGCCAAAGAAATCTTTCTTGCAGTTATCCAAAGGAAAGGTCATTTTTACAGCCAGACTTCAGATCTGTATTTTCAGACAACTCACAAACACCCAGCCAGCAATAGCAGGAGCATCTTTCAACTTTAACCTTGTGTTCTTTAAAATCTGTTTAACCAAAAAAAAGAAAGAAAAAATTGGAAGAACTTTCATCTTTTCCATAGAGCGATTCTTTGGAAAACTCAGATAACAAAGAGGGGGAGAAATGCGAATGTTCAGCTTTTTATTTTGAAATAAACCACGAATTTTTAAAATTTAGATAAAAACATTAAATTAAAGCCCCCATGAAATACAGAAGTTGCTCCTGGTTTTTTAGCCATGTGCCTTTAATTGGTGTTTATTTCTGTAGGTTAAGGCATTAAAAACTTCAGCAGGTTTTATTCCAATTTCTATTGAAACAAAACCCAAATGTTTCTTTATGAAAACCATAAACCCAATATTTCAGCACAGCTTTTCCTATAAATATTTTTTCCCTGAGTTATTTCTTGCTGCCTTTAGCTACGAGTATTTCAAACAAGAAACAGAGCTCAGGAATCTCCTTGAAAACAATTCTTCTTCGGGGACAGGCAGCAGCTTCCACAGAGAAAAGGAAACCGGAACCACTTAATGCCTGGATTAATTAAATTTTTCGTGATTTCTCAGGCTGTTGAAAGTGTGGAGATGCACGTGATGGACGTTTGGGGATCCTCACTCCTGGAAGCTCCAGGTGAGGGAGACGTGGCTCCCATTTGGCTTTGGCTGCCAGGTTTTAGGGACACGAATGGAAAATAATTTAGGGATTTTAGGGAGATGAATGGAAAATAAAACACAAATTCCACCCCGAGGTTGTGCTCCTACAGGAGCTGCAGGGGCTCCTGGCTGGCTTTTGTTTTTAGCACCTGAAAAGCTGTAAAAAGTGGATTTGGGATTCACGGGCTAATTTATTGCTGTGTGTTGTTCTTTTCTGTTAATGATGATTTATGGAGCAGAGGGATGATGTTTGTGGTTTATAACAACGACCGTGGCCAAATTCTCTGGTTGTTAAAGGGTAACATCAAGATTTAAATTACAATTAGAAGCAAAATCCCTCCTGACTTTCCCTTCTCCTTCATGAAACCTGACGTGTCCGAGGTGTGAGGGATGAGGGAGGGAATCAGGGGAACATTTTCCATCCTTTCTCTCCAAGCAGAGGGTCCAGACCTGGACCTGCTTTTGGCACATTCCTGGAATGTTCTGGAGTGGGGGAATATCCAAGGAGTTTTTTTTTGGATGTTGGGAATGTCCTTTTCCATGGAAATTCCAGAGGACAGAACCCAAGTGAGGATTACAGGGCATTGCTATGCCCAGTCAATAAAGCCCCTAATTAAAAGGGCAACATAATTGAGTTAGAGGGGAAAATATCTGCAGAGGATGTTGATTATAATAACCTTTGTGGTTATGTTCTGAAGGGCAAGTTTATTACAAAAAAAAAAGGAGGTTTTATGTAATTTTCAGGGTATTTGGACTCCTTTGTGATGTGGGAAAAGTGAAGGATAACGGGGGAAAGTGAAATTGTGTGAAGAGTGTTTGGGTGGGTGTTACATCCAAAAAACTGAATTATCATTGCCAGCACTCAGCACAAACTGCAGCAGGTTAAAAATGCATTAAAACGTGAATGCATTAAATCTGTGTGATGTTTTAAAAGCATCATCCAAAAATTGTAAATAATAACAGGAATAACTTGGATCATTCTCCTAAATCCATCCTTCAGAAAGAACACAGGTTCTTAACAAAGAACAAAAACAAATTAACAAATTTCTACATCCTGTGGGTTATTTTAAACCAAATAAACCCCCATAGGAACAATATTTGACAGAATCCCAGAGGATTTAATTCATCCATCTTAATTCACTTTTGAGCCTAATTAGGTTGAATTTAATAAAATCATTTGAATTATGAATGAGTATAGGGAGTTTATCGCTATATTTTATCCCTATATTTTTACAAATATCCTTGTATTTTAAAGGGAAAAAATGTATGTCTATATCTATATTTTTTCCCTATAAATATGTATATTTATCCCAGCATTTTTCCCTTTTCCTGCTATGGATAGCCACCTTGAAATATTTACTTTTCCATGGAGCAGGACAAGGGTTTTTTGTATCTCTGACTGTAATTCCAGCAGATCAGCAGCACCACACAATTCTGTAGTTTGCTCAGTCCGTGTAAAATCAACCAAATATTCCGTGGATACTCAAATATTCCATGGATACTCAAATATTCCAGGGATACTCACTCTGTGCAGCTGGGAAAGGAAATATCCAGCATTTTGTGGGGGTATTTTGTATCTGTATTTTAACTTTACTCACCTGTGCCTGCAGCTTTCCTTGTTTTCTGGGGTTGGGGATTTGGGAGGCAGAGGAGGAATGGAGGAATTAAGGAAGAATTCTGAGGAATTCAGGAAAATGGAGTTACACCCTTGCTGGAAAAGCTGGAAAAGCTGCTCAGGGCTTGGACAGGACACAATTTTCCACCTTCACCTTAATTCCAGAGCTTCCACCAAACTTTTGGGAAGAACACTTTGTGTTTCCCTGCCTTGTCTCCTGTGCCTGTTCCTCATCTTCTCGGCTGAATTATTGTTTTGGGGGTGAACATCAGCTCCTCACCCTCCCCACGCTTTCCTTCCATGTCGTTCCCTTTCCAAAAATGGGGAATTTTGCCATCGCTTTGACAGGATCTGGATCAAACCTCGGAGTTTTCAGCTCCAGCTCCAGAACTCATCCCTGCAGGGCTTTCGATCCACGTGGATGCAGAGCTCGGGGACTTGGCAGTGCTGGGAATGTTGGGCTCCATGCCTTTGGAGGGGCTTTTCCAGCCTAAACCCATTCAGGGTTTGGGGATTTTTTGGGTTCCTTGGTGTTTTCTGCTTTATGGAGCCAGGAATTCTCAATGTGTTTGCTGTGTGTGGAGAGCTGGAAGGGTTTGGAGCAGCTGGGGAAAAGGAGGCTCAGGAGGGACCTGAATTCCCTGGAATCTGGGAATCAGGGAGCAGGAGCAGAGGAAACAGCCTCAGCTTGTAGGGGATGTTTGGGTTGGAGACTGGGGGAAATTCCTTCCTGCCCTGGCACTGCTGCATCCCATTCCTGCAGGGATTGAAAACCACCTGGATGTGGATTTGGGGTCAGGGATCATTCCTTGGCAGCACTGGAATGGTTGGGTTTGATGATCTTGGAGGATTTTCCACCTTCTGTGATCCCATTTCACCTCAGGGATGCGTTTTCCAAGGTCCAGATCACTGGACTGTGTCTCCCTGGAATTTTTGCCCTGAGTTTGGAGGAACAAACCCTTATTTCCATGGGATTTCCATGGGATTTGATGGGATTTCCATGGGATTCTGATGGGATTTGATGGGATCACCTTCCTGTGCTTTCCCCCAGAGCTGCCAGGATTCTGCAATCTTCTCCAGGCCAAGCTCAGCTGCATCCCATTCCTGCAGGGATTGAAAACCACGTGCGTGTGGGATTTGGGGTCAGGGATCATTCCTTGGCAGCACTGGAATGGTTGGGTTTGATGATCTTGGAGGCTTTTCCACCTTCTGTGATCCCATTTCACCTCAGGGATGCGTTTTCCAAGGTCCTGATCACTGGATTTTGTTTCACTGGAATTTTTGCCCTGCATTTGGAGGAACAAACCCTTATTTCCATGGGATTTCCATGGGATTTGATGGGATTTGATGGGATCACCTTCCTGTGCTTCCCCCCAGAGCTTCCAGGATCCCTCAATCCCTCTCCAGGCCAAATTCAGCTGCCTTATCAACCTTTAAGCACTCCCAAATATCCCCTAAAACTAAAAACCCTTCCATCCATCCTCTCGGGAGCCAGAGGAACAAAATCCCCGGGAAATTCCCCGGGGAGCTTGGGGAGGAGGGAGAAAATCCTTCAAACTGGCAAAAATGTGCTCATCTGACAACGCAAGGGCTCCCAAATTGATGATTTGTTTTCCTTCAAAAGAGAAATGAAGGAGCATCTTGAACCACTTGTCCTAATTGGCTGAGGCAGCGAAATCCGCGTGGATGCGCGTTATCCATCGAGAAAGCGCAGGATTGGAAATATTTCCAATTTCTGACAAATGGAACCATTTGTTCCTCATTTCTCCCCATCCAAGCAGAGCTCCCGAGCCTGGGGAGGGAGAGGAGGGGATTTTTTTGGCACGGAAGGATCGGCTCTGCCTGGAGTTTTTCCCCCTTTTTTTTTTTTTGTGCCGTTCCTACAAATCACCTCGAAAGAAAGGGGGAGAAATCCGCGAGATAAATCAAGCGAAAGATAAACCCCTGTTATTCTTACAAGGGTTTTTGTTCATAAAGCTGTAGAATACGTGGAAAAATGTTGGATGGATGTTCTTGTGGTGCTTCCTGGAGAGATTTTTATGGGAAAAAAAGTGGGGGAAAGTTATAGAAAAAAAAAGTAAAATACAGATAATAGCAATTCTTACAGACCAGGTGCTGTGAGCAGAGCAAGGAGAATTTAAAAAAAAA
>VXBU01019367.1:91922-107850 GCA_013400315.1 Bombycilla garrulus | reverse complement strand
TACATTGTAACCTAGGACACACGCCAAGGATCAGGTGTGCCAGATGGACACAGGAGAGGTGCCACTGCCATGAGGAGCTCACCACAGCACAAGAAACAACTAATATGGTAAAAGCAAGATGCAGTGAATGAGGTGGGGCTCATATGTTAGGTCCCAGAGCTCAGCAGGTATGCTGGCACATGAACCTCCAAGCACAAAGCCTCAGAACTGCTCTTGCTCAGCCTGGGGTACCTGCTCCTCCTCTGCACTCCCCTACTGTCCCAACTTGAAAATGAGTTTAGTCTTTACCACCATTTTAGACAAGATGCTATTCCTTGGGTTTAAATGCATCTGCAACTCCTTATATGCCTTGACAACAGCTTCCTTACTTCTACCTCCCATACATCAACCACATCCTTAGCAAAATGCTCAATACTAACATTTAATAAGTATTACAGGCCAGTATGCCTTGTAAGGGGGTTAAAACATGGATTTGCCCCCAGAGAGCCATCTGCTCTCCATCCCTCATAGTCCTGATGAGATGGGGTGGTGCTGCTGGAAATGCCAGTTGTGACTTGCAGACAGTTCCTGCTCAAAGGAGATACTTTCCTTTAGTGTACTGTGGACTTGTTAAACCATCTTTGCTAAGTGAAAAGCACAGTTTAGAGGTTTCTTAATGAGGTGCTGGTGACATAAATCTTAGAGCACTTCCAGTGTGGCAAGGACACTGCTAAGTTTTATGTTTTAGTAATGAGCACAGTACATGGAGCTGTGTTATTTGGGCACACTAAAACATTCCTTGCTGCTGGTTAGGTAACAGTCACATGCCAGGGAATGACATATGTAAAGTTAAGGGCAACTCAGTTAAGCCATTCCCTGTAACTCTCATTGGGCCACAGACAAGGACAGCTTTGTTTTGGAAAATTTCTAAGTTCTATTCAGCTGATAAACTTGAATGGGAAAAGATGTAGGTCCACCTAAGAGAAAGAGGCTCCAGCAACGAGCAGAGCTGTAGCTTGTTGCCAATCCAAGCGGAAACTTGAAAGGTCTAAAGAAAACACAGTGATTTGGTCATAGCAGACTAATTCTATGCACCAGTTTTAAGGATAACCATCAAGTTGGCACTGGCCAGATTGACTTTAACATGTTTGCTGCTCCTTGCCTGCAACCAAGCTCTCTGACAGAAGACTGCTTTCAATGTGAGTGAAGCGTAGGTGAGGAATTTCTGAGAGGAACAAACAACACAGCATGGAAAGAATAGTTCCAAGGCACCTACCCATACAGAAAACAAGGAGGAGGGACTTCAAAGAAGAAAATTTTCAAAGTCATCAAAGGAATTCGGCAGCTGAAGTGGGATGTTTCCTATTCTTACCATATGGAATTTATTTTCCTGCAACAGGCACTTGAAGTGATATTGCTATACAAAGGAGGAAGGGAAAATGACTTGTTTAGGTTTATTTATATGTATTTTGTTTTGGGCAAAATTTTCTATAGTCTAGGTAGTAGTTCCTTGGAAACAGAGGGCTCTCCCTTCTGCTTTTCCCAAAAGCCAGGGAACTGACAGCACTGATCATTCCCTACCACAGTCTTGGAGATACTCCATACAGTTAATTGTACTTATTCCAGTGCAAATCTCCATTAGAAATCAGGCCCTGTACCCTCTTATGAGATTAGCCATGCTCAGAATCAGCAATGCAGAAGGTTAGGGGAAAAGTTATGCCTTTGTAGGATAAGCAGCAACTCTGGTGTGAAGGGGAAAAAGATAACAGCATCCTGCTGCTTTGCAAAACCAAGGAGGAAAAAAGAATTAACAATGCTAGGGAAGACCACCAGATCCTGTATAGTAAGGCCCATGGTGTAAGAGTCAAACAGAATCATGGGGTCTCTGGATGTCAGGTCCCACTGAATGAGGCCCACAGGCACAGCTCACAGAATTGCTCTGCATCTACAACTGTTCACAGTTAGAGCCTTGTAAATTGTAGTCCTCATCTCAATTTTCAACCTTGACCCACTAAAGCAATTTTGAAAAGTTTATGGTCTCAGCGTCATATCCAAGCGTTTTTTAAAACAGCACATACAAGTAATTAACTGCAACTAAGTAACTATAAGGAAGTTGAACACCTTGTCTTCCACATTTGTGCTTCAGTCCTAGGACAACAGAGTAACTGAGTTATACCTACATAGGTATAAAGGGTATATGAAAGAATCAAAATACAAGATAAGATCAACTGCCAGTCTCTAACCAAGTATGAGAATACAACATTTGGTACAGTTCTTACAAAAATAATCACTTCTTTTGAGAGGAATGGAGGTAGTTTGAGTAGCTGCTCTTTAGCACTTACGCTGCTAAAATAACTTTGAGGTTACCATGCAAGTACAGTATTCAGGAAGTAGCAGAACAGATTGATTCTTTCACTGTGGATGTTCCAGTACGTTGCTCAGGCAGTAGATTAACAAGAAACCAAGACTCACTAAAGTAAGATTTATGAATGTTAAAGGATGATCTACAGAAAGGCTGAAAAGAATAACAGAGGCTGATAATAATCAGCTGCAAAGGCACAGAACATAGAGAATTTATAATCTGTTTGTTTTGAACTATTCTTTCCCGCCTTTTGTACACTAAATCTTATGCTTTTGGCCTTCACTCCAATTTGTCTCTCAAGTCTAATAGGTATCATAACTCTGAGAAAAAAGCTTTGGAGTTTCTCACTTTGTAGAAGACCAGATGCAAGATCAATTCATACACTGACTGGATTTCAATTGGTATGAAGCAAATAACTAAAAACTATGTACACCGTGTTAAAAAGTCAGTTTTTAATAAAGACCTAGATTTACTCGTCAAGTCCCTGCTATATCTAGAGGGCCTCTTTTAAGAGCATCGTTTAAGAGTCCTTGTTGTAAGAGTCCTTGTTGTAAGATTATGTTACACAATCTGTTATTTCTCTTCTACTCCATTTATCCCCTTCTCTCAAATCTGATGCTCTCTTCCTTCCAAGACAATTTTGAAATGCATCATTCTTCTTGCTCTAGAGATATAAAGGATGTTTACTTGCTTCAGGAACAAAGCATTCTTAAAAACATTCATACAGGTGAGGTAATATCCCTGGCTTCAAACACAACTCATGTTAGCTAAATCAAACCTACCAATTTAATTAATTTAACAAGCTAATTTCCAGAGAACTGAAATTATTAGGCACCATGCTTAGCACTCCTTTGAAATCTTACTGACTTTTAAAGAGAAGAATTACAAATTTTAAAGTCTAAAGCCAATGTCAAAAGAGTTGTGGTATATTAGCAGAAAAGCTTGCCTTGTTGCTGAAGAAAATCTGGTGCCAAGTTGCCTCAACATTCTTCAATTCTGTTTGTATCACATCTAATGCAAACCAAATTCCCCCTCCACAAAACCCAAAGTCTTCTCCCTCCCCCTTCCTCTCCCGAAGAGAAAAAAAAAGTCAGGGGCCATCTATTGGGAAAGACTTACACATATTAGAAAAGTTTATTACTACAGATGACAATCATTATGATACATTAGTTCTACGAGATGCCTAAATTACAGACATTTAGACCAATAAAAAGTGAGTTTATTTCTGAATTCTAGTAACTTTCAATGCCCTGCTGCTTGTGTATTGAGTAATGCAGGAGCAACTCTCCTGACACAACAAAGGCTGTGTGTTCTCACATATCAGAGCCAAGAAATCTGCCTGTGCTGAAGGTATTTTTTCCTTCAGAAGAAGGTATTCATTCCTACTTCAGAAGACAACATTAATTAAATGTTGGTTAAAAGGATCTCTAATAGGTTGCATCCTTCCGGTTGTTTATTTTCTAACACTATAAGCTTTTTCACAATGGCACAGTTTTGTCAGTGACTAGAATCTTTACAGTTTCTGAAGTGGCAAGGGCCTGGAAAAAAAGAGAACTTTCCTAAAATAAGAAAGCAATGTTTTATTTAGTTTAAAACACAAACAAAGAATCCAGTTATTTCCATTTTTCCTCCAACCAAAGTAGAGCTACTCAAAATTGACAAAATTCACTGACTAAAAAAAGATCAAAGGCAGTGTCAATATTTAAAAGTGATTTTTTGAGTCAGCCACACCATTTTATGCCATATGTTCAGCTGAAAGCCACAAGCTACGACACCCACAGCTGTTCTGCCATTTAACATCTGATGAGCTTGTGTTCTTTTTAACAGTTAGTTATCTTTGGCTTCAGACAGAGCTCTAAAATCATACCTCTTTATTCAATACACCACATGACCCTACCAAAGCCTTCTCAGAAGTGGTCTGCTCAGCACCTACAACTGTATGGGTGATGTGCAGGTCTCTGAGGCTGCATCACCAACAGGAGCCAGTGATGTGAGGTGGCCAGGCTGGGACAGGGTTTGCCACATGGTACAACACAACACAACCAGAACAACACAGAAATTCTGGATCTCACAGTGCAGTAGATCACCTTCCATGCAGGTGTCTTATAAGATGGTCTGTTCACAGGCTGGCAATAACTGCATTTCAGAGCCCTCCATTTTTAACCCCTGCATATCCAAAAATATCACTTCTCCAAGTTAGTTGAGTTACAAACTTATTAGATATGCTCAAGCAGATCAGGATGGATACACCAGAATTCCCAAACCACACCAACTAAAGCACCCTATTTTTCTCCCTAATTTTCTTCACAGAGAGAAAATAAGCATCAACCTTCCTGGTTAAAGCCTAAAGAAATTTCTTTAAAGTAGTGACAAAGGCATTCAGCGTTGGGGGGAAAATTCAGATCCTGGCTCTGACTTCAAAATAGCTTATGCATTTTAACAAATTAAATTCATGAGGAATAAGGATCATCTTCCTCTGTCAGACATAACTGCTGTGCTTTGCACTGATCTCAGCTTGCATCAGACATGCTTCAAGGACACCCATTGATCTGGCTCTTCCATGGCCTCATGAATCACCCAGTGGTGAAGGTGAAAAGAGAAGTGTTGAAATGCCTTTTGGCATTTATATGGTTAGAAACACATTTGCAAAGTTTCGGTGTCTGTTCTGCAAATACTCAGCCTAAATACACCTTATGTGCTTCAAGGTTTGCTGACACCTGGGCATAACTTTCTTTGGGTCCACTACTGACAGAATATTTTAGGCCCAGATTACCTGAAAGTACAATAGACGACACTAAATAAAGAACAAAACATTCAAACCCCAAACCAGATGTCCTAACAATTGTGGCAGTTTCTTTACATCACATAACTGATGGCAGGATTGTATTTATAGAAATAAGGACATGAGAGGGAAGGTAGAAGTAATCCATCATTAAAACCACTAGAAAAATTGCAAAGATTAAGCACATTTCTGGTCTTGCAAGTCTTTCCTTGAACACCCAGGTTACCACCACCGTACTTGCTGGGGATATACAAGATCAACTAGACTTGCTTTTTTCATAAGGCATTTTTGTCAACTGAGGAACAGCACCTATTTGCCAAAAAAATGTATTTCATTGCAACTAGAATAATGTTTCAAGTAAAATAAAACTTAACCTTAGTTTCTTATTCTTAAAGGCACTTTTAAACTGTTGCCAAATCTGTGTATGACATGCTTGTAACAACTGGGAATACAGGTTAAACTGCACTTCAACTAGGGATTAGGTACAGGGCCAAGATTTTATTACCTACAAGTAACACTTCACGTGCTGAAAGACAGACTGAGACATAGCTCAACTACATACAAGTTGTCCTTCAGGACTGCTGGCACACAGTTTCCTGGCTAATTAACATTTTAAGCCCCCACCAATATAAAAGGCAAACTGGAAAATAAACCAAACCAAACCCCAACCTTCCTCTGCAGTAATAATTCTCAAATTTAGGCATTTACTTGCTGCTCACAGCACAACAAAAACATTTAAAACAAAGAAGAATAGGAGTGCAGGAAGAATGTTCAGGATTTATCCTGAAGAATGTATTTTATTATTGCTTTTGCTACGGCAAGTCCTTGTTTTAAAAGCCTGCATAATTTAAGCCTGAATTATTTAGGCAATTAACAGGTGCTGTCTGTGTGGTGATAACACTTTCTCCCTTATCACAAATTGACATCTACAAAAATAGACTGTTAGAATCTGGAGAGTTCTCTTTTATTTTTTTTCCTAGGATGAGAGAAGACAGACCATTCCTGAACAGTTAAATTTACACTTCACTGAAGTAAAATATGGTTTTATTGAAAAAGCAAGGCTCAGTCCTCTCTGTGCAAGTAGGACTGTTCTTAAAAAGCAACCAAATGTTATATAGTGCTCCAAAGAATGTATCTGTTAACAGACGTTTATACAGTTGTTATATTGACATTCTGAAACAGATTCACTCTCATTTTAGATTTCATATAAACAACAGAGATTCTGTGTTCTTATCACCAACTTCATCTTACTGAACATCTACTTACATAGAACATTTACTTCAGATTACATTGGGCATAAGTCAACAGACTTCTGTTTGTGAAACAGCAACTGCTACTTCTAGCCTTTACTCTCTTTATTTCACCATTTTTCATGTATTAAGGTTCAGGGTGGTTCTTGAAGTTGCTAAGTGACCCAGTAATATTCCACTGAAAGAATTTATGGGACCACATTAGAAATTCCTGGCCTTCCAATCTTTTCAGGTTTCTTGTACAATCTTGTTGCACAGTTTTTAAATTGAATTAAGTGTGGGTTTAAAAAACAAAGTGAAATATGCTTCTTCCCACGAGTTTCTGTGATGGAGAGCACATCATTAACGCATGAATTTAGGTGTACAATTCGTTTCAGAATGCAATTCAACCTAAGGAAAACAAAAAAAAGTTCTTTCTTCACCCTTCTGACTTCTCTTCCCCCACAGCATGAAATGCCTACAACACTCCTCACATCAACAGGCACAGAGGAAGCAGCAGTGCTTTTTCTCCTCTACAAGAAAGGAAAGCAGATTCTTCCACTGCTGCAGTACTGGAGCTGACACTTCCACTAACCGTGGGAACACTGTTGGATTACTGTCTATGACTGAGGAAATTAATGCACAATTTAGAGTATTTCTGTTTTGTGTAGAGAAGACCAAATATATCAAAGCAAATTTTCAAGTCAAACAAGTCATCCACTATACAAAAGTCATCCTTCAGGAAACTTGAAACCTATGACAACCCTTTATGAGTTTTCTTAACTTTACTTTGGTATAAAGACATTACAATTAGAGGTTGTTAATGTTTGATACATTAAGCTCACACTGATGAAGTTACAGACGAACTTGTTCCCCCTTACTTGTACATTTGCTCTGCTTATCAACAAAGTCAGGATCCCTCTCATTTCTGTGTATACAAAAATTTTATTGCAGAAAGTAGTACAGAAAAATTATTGCAGAAAAAGTGATATGCCATCACTTTGAGAAAAGTACAAAGAATCTAGGTTCAAAGCAGCCCTTCCGAAGTATTCACAGCAAAGCAGTTCTGAGGTACACTGAATGATCAATTGTCCTGCTCTGATCCCACACCTATTCCTTAAAACGCAACTAAATTATGTTGCTGCCAATAGCAGAAAGTAGTCACAGCAAAAGAAGTGGAAACCATGCGAGAACAACCTGGGCAAAAGAAAGCAAAGCCCAGGAATAAGAACTGCAAGAATACAAACTGGGAAGCTGGCTCCACGATGAGCTCTACAGAAATAACCTACCTGACTTTACTGTCTATGAATTCTGCCATTTGGATGCACCAAGCTCAGAGACAGCCCAGCCCTCCTAATGCAGTGTGCGAACAATGGCACAAAGAATTGCTCACCATCAAGTAAGTTCAAGGCATCATGTGAACTGTCTTCAAATGGACAAGTATTTAAACATCCAAGTGGGGTATTTATCACTACACCTTGAGAGACTGCCATCCTTAATGATTCCAAAGTGCTTTGTAATTTATGGCACAGAATTGCAGCTACCATGAGGTTTCTGGGTAGCAGCCAACTGTTGCCTATTGCACTGTGTTGTGCTGGCATTGAATACTTCAGTGAATCACTGGGGGGCTTTTGATGCCCTCACAAGGGAGCATTTTAGATTATCCCAAGGACCCAGATATAACAGACTGAGCATGTTTATCTCAAAGACAGGAACCATTCTCTATATACCCTGTGAATTTTGAACCTCGAACTCTTAGCAGCAAGTATTTCCTACTGGATTAGCCCATCCCACAGACAAACCATCACAATCAGACATTTCCTAGGGGACCCAAGAGAGACCAAACTCTTGTCATCAACTCTACTCACAAAATTTGAAATAGGTATCCAAGACAATACATCAGACAGGAAATAAAATAGGGTATCACAGGAAGAACCCAAAAGCTTCCCGCTGAGAAGGGAAGGTTATAACCTGACCATTGATTCCACATAGATCCCTACAGAGTCAGACCAAAATGAGTGCTTTGCCAGTCTAGCTTGTTTCCCTTCTCCTTAAAATAGACACATACCCTGCACAGATCCTCTTCTTAGCCATATCTCCACTTTTTCAGATCTGTTTATATCTCCATCAGTCAGAGGCTTGGGGAAGAAAAGTGAAATTGAGCAAAGCAGCTGGAACATGCATAACGGGATTGCTGAAAAATTATCAAAGAACTTTTTTCCTGCATATAGCCATTACTAATAAAAAAACTGTCAATTACTCAACTTGTAGGCACTCTGAATTACAATAATACCTTACAGCTAGGTAATAAGAAAAATATTTTTAAATTTAAAATTGTATAAACTAAAAATTTTAAATAATTTTAGTTTCCCCAAATTACTTTGTAGAATAAAACAGCCTCGATATTGTATTTGTTCCACCATACCACAAACATAATTTTGTATCTGTTTCTAAAATAGATAGCAGCCTTTATTCTCTGTGAAGTTCAGTACACTTCCTTGTCACTACAGTTACATTCTTCTGAAATACAAAGGTCTCAACCACTGCTGGAAAAGGATTCAAGAATGAGCTGAAGAACTCCTGACTAAGATGAAAATTCTACACACTGCATTGCACTGCATGAAAATAAATGGGAAAAAGTTGAGCTGTTGTGAAGTACCTATTAAAAAAAAAAACAAAAAAAAACTAGGTCAAGCTTAAAAGTTTGACCTACTGATCATCTTTGCTTTGGCAAAAGTACAAATGGAGTTTACATAATGCTGCTCACATGTAAGTGCTGGCTGGAAACTAAACTAGACAAATGTTTTTAATACGCCCCAGCCATTAACAGGATTCTTTTTTTTTTATTATTATTATTTCAGACAATTTTAAATCTTTGCTTTGCAGTACACATTATTGAAGTCTTACTTTTAAGACTCATACATTTAAGTTAATCTTGTGTTGATTTTGGTGTGCATTTATGGCAACAAATGAAATACATACACCTCAAATCAGGTCCAAGTTGATTTAAAGAACAGAGGAAACTCAGGTAACTTCTTGAAGCTACAAAGCTGAAGTTTCAACAAGGCACCTTTCCCACAGACAAACATCTGTGTATAAAGTACCTTTGCAGTTACATACTTCTTGAGTAAAGCACAGGATGGACAGAAAAAAAATCTGTATCTGCACATACTGGATAGAATTTAGTTCTGTAGGAACTGTGCACACTGCTGGGAAGTAAACAAAAAGGTTATTCCAGATATCTGAAACTTAAGTACCTTATCCAAAGTACCTCCAATTAGAAAAGACAAATGAAATGCCTGTTATTCTGTGATTCCCCCCTAAGTCTAATAAAGTAAAACTGTGATACGAAACAAAAGTTAAAAACAAAACAAAATTAAAGTTTTGCTGCTACTGCTAGCAGAAGTTACTGTCATAAAGATACCACTTCTGTTTTACAGAGAAAGAAATTGGGGTACTACCACAATAACTTGCCAACATCCAGTCAGCCATCTAATTAGAGAGTGAGGAATTCAACAGGACTTGGTGGAAGGCAAACTAAAAGTTTTATACCTTCACATGCTAAAGAGAAAACAAAATATGTATCTAAAAGGAGCAGCATTAGTTTGTATATGTTAAAAAGCAGATGTAAAACATCAGTTCCACTATGGACAAAACCAATGGCTCTCTCATGTCTTCTCTGGCAGGCTCAAATAACCAGGCTGACACAGCTCTCTTTCATGAGATTCTTCCTACACATAAAATAGTTCCATATGTTTAAATGCTGAGTGGTTGAGTAAGCACAAAATTAATTCATTACAACAATGCTTTTCTATTGATTTTTTTTTGTGCCTTAAGGCCTGGTCAATTACAGAACCCAAGCACAATTCAAATACTCTGCTTTGTCACATTTTTACATCCACTTGAAAGACATCTACAGACACAAAGTGGAATGGAAATGTTCATTTTAAAGATGGCACTGACCCTCCCAGTTCAGCAGGCCCATTAACAGGCCATTCCTATTAGAGTATTCAGATTATATAGGGCTCAGAATCTTTTTCTTGTCTGGGTTTGGTATTGTTGTTTCTAAGGCATTGGCAACACCTCTGAAATGCGAGTGCTGCTGGCAGGACCTGCATCTTAGGAGCAGGAGGCCCTCATCCCTCACTGTGGGGATCAGCAACACATCACAACCCACCACCACCTTTCCCTCCTTCCTCACACACCTGGGAGCATCCATCAAAGAAATGTGTTTTCCTGAAAATTATGTCCTAGAATCTAATTTTAACACTCTGATGTTCAGATGGCTTTGCTTTTCAGCACTCACCTCTAGGACCTGATGGTACATATATCTTCATTCTCTGTATCATCCTCCTTTATTTTGTATTCTCAGCATGCAATCCAAACAGGTTCATGAAAGGACAAATAACTTCTCCTGTCACAGTCACTACATGATAGCACAAAAAACATTAGGAAAAAGAAATTTTGTAGAATTGCTTCCTATCATGTCCCATCACTTTCTACTGAGAAGAGCTGGGAGATGCATACTGTGTTTTTTGAGTATATTGCAAGGATCTTAACAAACGATCACCAGAACCCTTTTACAGACAGTTTTTGAAAAGCCAGCTTTCCACACATCATAGAAACAACACTATCTCCTTCAGAGGACAGCACAATGGCTCTGTACCATGACTTGTCCTCAGGGGAGCATTGTACATGAACAGTTTCTCAGCACAGGCCCTAAAGGGCAGAAGTCATTGGTAATATCCCATACTGACTCTTACATATCACTACTTTTTGAGCAGACAACTTCATCTAGAGCAATAATGCCAGCTGGAATACAATTGTACACCTTCTTTAAGTTGTGGATACTTCATTTACTTTAGCTCTTTAGACATCCTGTTTCATTTGAGCACCTTTACGTGGTCTTGGGTTTATTCCACGAACAGTCAGTGCTCCAGTTAAGAGAAATGTATTTCAGTGGTCTCAAGCTCAGCAGGAGCCAGGAATCGCTGCTTGGTCGTACTACCTGTGATAGTTCATTAAGCTGATCCCAACAAAGCTACAGCTCCTGTTGGAACCGTGAACCAAAATTCCTCAGGAAGAGCTGTGACATGCAGAGGAATAACACTGAACATCAGTAATTTTCCACTAAGTACTAGACAACTTATTCCACAGGAGCAGGGAGCTAACTGCCTCAGGAAAAATGGCCTGCTGTACAGAGCCTGCTCTTCTGTAAGACCACTGCATCTGAAATAATCCTTCACAAATAAAAATGCAAGTGAGTATGCAAACCCCAAGAACTACACATAATGCTTTAGAGGATACATAGAAAGGCAGCACTGGTAAACAGACCATTTTAAATAAATGTCATATTCTAGATCTACAATTCATTTTCACACCGTCACTGCACAGCAAGATACAGAAGGCAGTTTAAATGAAAAGTACAATTCCTAACACCAGTGACCTTGATATTTTTGTCATAGGTGCAAGATGAAACTGGAAGCTCTGCTGAACACAAATATGGCTGAGATCAGCTCTGTTGGGCATATGCTGAGTGGCCTGGCCATAACAGTCTCCTGTATGTTCCCTGGTGACCTATGGATCAACATGGGAGGATGTGATATATCCTTGCTTTAGGAGTTACCCATCAGTTAAGCACCCTTAAACCCTGTTAACGTAACAACTGCTGTAAAAAGGGTACACGTTCTGTAAATTGGAATCAAATGAACCATCATGTTACATAGGAAGGGATGACTAAGCCACATAAACAGATAGCTTAGCTTTCTGAAGGGAGATTTTACTTGATTAAATTATTCCCTTGAATTACTTGACCTATCCTAAACCCTATAAAAGCATTTCAAGTTGTCAACCCCCCACATGTACAGTTTTTAACAACTCTAATTTCAACTGTGCATACTATTCATACCCTTTTTCCTATAAAAGAGTTGAGAGCTGAAGCTAGAGCTGCTTCTATCCCCCTTCTTTCCCTACTGAAGACAAAATATCAAAATCATTAAAGACCTCCCACACAAAAAAAGGGAACATATGGAGACAAAACTATCACCTTAAAAAGTTCTTTGCAGAAGTGTAGAGATACAGGAGCAAAATTCCTTCCTACTGAAATCAGTGGCACTTTAGACATTGGCTTAAATTAAAGCCAACTCTGTCCTTATTTCTGACACAGAGTGTCAGTTTGATAAGAAAAGGCAGTCAGTGCAAGAATACTGAGCAGCCACTGGTTTCCAGATTGGAGTTATCAGTGTTCTGTACTTGCACAGCACGAATAACAAAACCTCAGTGATAACTCTCTGTAAGAAAAAAATCCATTTAATTTTAATTTTTCCTTTACCATCTTAAAGATGTATGAAATATCTGAAACCAAGTTAATGAGCAATTCTTACAAAACTACATAAAGAGAAAGTGCCCAACAGAGACTTGGACCCATGTTCACAAAGGTGTAGTTCCTCTGGCCTAAAGACAGATAAGCATCTGAAACCTTCAATAATCTCAGTTGAAATCCTTTGCTGATAATTGCTGGAGAGAAATTGTTATAGCAAACATTTTTCAAATTGCTATAAAACTTATCTTTAAGAGTAAGATTTAGGAGACTAATCAGCCCTTCTATATTGATTTAAAAAAATATTGGAAACTATCTTGATTTTTCAAAGAAGCATTAAAGCCAGTGATGTATCCTGCTATCCAATTTAGCTGAAACTCATCACTATCTCTGGAGTAAGAGGTACATATTGTTTAGCATCCAAATCAGAACAGATTTTTTTTTTCCCCTGAAACATAAGCCCAGGTTCCCAACCTTAGTGGCTGTAAACAGCTCTGAATGAGCCAGCGCTGTGCTGCCTTCCCAGGTTTGCCAAGACCTCTGCTCTCTGCCATCCTCAAACAGCTGCAGTATTGAGGAGACCAGGCTGCTCCACGCTGCCTTTCGGAACCCCCAGGACAGCAGCCAAGCAGAGAAAAACTATTACTCCCCTTCCTCCTCAGTACTAGACTGACTTGTAGAAGCAGAATCTAGAATAATTCCCACAGGAGATGAACCTAAGAACACAGAGACAAAGCAAATAAATATTTTCTTTTACCAAATAGCTCCTTTCACCAGCTGAGTGCAGGATGCTCCAAAAAACAACTGCTTCTTAGTGGCACATATGGAGGCTGGATGCCTTGGATGTGCTCCAAGCAATCTGCTGAAAGTCCCTGAATGTCACTAGCAGCTGGGACAGGTTTTACCATCAGGGCTGTGCCCTCTTGTGCCATATTTCTCCCCAGCAGTCTCTGGGTAATGAATGGCACTCATAAAAGCATTCATCTCCTAATTCAATACTACAGGAAGTCCTTGGTTCAGTGGGCATCTCCACACTTCCTTTCTTTACAGTTTAGGCAAACAGCTCAAGGTAGATGGTCTAAAGCACCAGAAATACACATTTGTATTGCTTTTAAGCACAACTCTCATAATATGCATTGAATCCTATATCGATAAAAATCTACAAGAGAGACATTAAGGGTGGCAACTCTTATGGTTTTTATCAAGACAACAATTTGTTTGGTTTCAAAATAGAACAAAGAAAAAAGAAAGGTTTAGGTCTGTCAAAACATTCTTTGACTGGTGAAGTCCTTCAGAATAATCCACACAGATTTCATGTTTGCCAGCCTAATCAAAACTAAAACTGTTTGTTGCACCTCAGAAATGGCAGATGATTCTTAAGTAATCATCCACTAAGTAACTAAGAAATACTAACTGCTGCTTAAAAAAAATTTAAGAAACAATTTTTGTATCACAAAGAGATATCAAACATTTTTCTTTAAAAAAGAACATAACGAACTGTGCTTAGTTCCCAAAGGACTGATTTTTCCATGAGCACTTTTTTCAGAATAGTTTTTGTTCCTTTCTATGCATGCATGAATCCAGTATCTTACACATTGCACGAGATCTGCTAACGTGAAGCAGGACCTTCAGAAAGACATATTTAAATATTTGAAATTAATACTATTTTGTTAGAGTTTAAGCCCCTGAAGAAGGGCTCATTACTGCAGCACTGCTGTTCGGAGGAAATTATAAGAGGAAAGAACCAACTATTTTATCTAGCCATAGGCAGGAAAATCATCACAATTAGCTACAGGAGGAACAGTGAAGTCACCCAGGGAGTTCCTGCAGGCTGCACTTTGGGAAGGGACTCGTTCCTTTCCTCTGAGCTACATAAGAAAGTCCGAGTTCTAGACTAGGTAATTAGAAACAAATCTAATGAGCCATAAGTACAGTCTGGTCAGAGTACAGTCACTAATCCCAAATAGCTTTTAATACTCTACTTCATTAGAATAAAGGAAATATGACACAATTTGAACTAGTTTAACCATTCACATAGCCACTGAATATCAGGCATGGAAGATGCAAGCCAGAAGAAGAAAATTTTTCAAAGCCTCTACAAAAATTTGTTACGGAAGTCTTTAGCCAGATCAGTTTTCTCTGAACCATCCTGTGATTTGCTTGGAAATTTTAAGTTTAGGAAAAGTCACAGGATCACCAAACCTCCTGAGCTGAAAAAGACCTAGAGGGATCATCAAGTCCAAGTCCTGGTTCTGCACCGGACAGCCCCAAAAATCAAAGCATGTGCCTGAGAGCATTGCCCAAACACTTCTTAAACACACACAGGCTTAAACGCTGTGACCACTGCCCTGGGGAGCCCGATCAGTGCCCAGTCACCCCCTGATACCCAACCTAAACCTCCCCAACACAGCTTCAATCTGTTCCCTTGGCTCCTGTGACCGGTCAAAGTGGTTAAGTTAGTTTAATCTGTTTGCAGTAAGGATAGCTTCCTTTCCTGAGAGGGAGCTTTGGGTTCCTCTGGGATGTGAGATCAAAGAGCTGCCCTCCTCCTGTTCTTTCTCCCTGCTCCACTGATCAGAGCATGCAGGTCTTTATCAACAGACTGAAATAAATTGTTCATATACAATTACATCATTAGTAAAAAGACAGATGCCCAAATCCTTGTTCTTATAAAGAAAACAATGTCACACTCTAAAATAAAAACCACATGGAATCTCGGCTTAAAAGCTGATAAAAATCAGCATGCAGGAAACATTCTGGGGGGAAAAAAAAAGATGAAGGAAAGCAAGAACTTCCCCGCAACAAAGGAAACGCCAGTGTAGTACGAAAGACTCCAAACCTGCCGCAAACTAAGCGGAGCCAAATTTCAATTCCCTGTCCAAGGTGACGGCACCTGGAAGGCTCAGGCAGGGATGCTGCCCTGGCCCTCCACTTTCCACAGTCGGAGCGGGCTCGGGGGCTTGGCAGGACCCTTCGGGAGAGCGGGCTCTGCCAAGGCAGCCCGGAGGCACGGCCGGGGCTTTGCCCAGGGCTGGGGTCCCACCAGCTCCCCCGGCTGCTTCATTCGCCGCCGCCCCGGGAACCCCCGGGAGCCGACCCAGCCTCTCTTCGGCCCCGTGGCCAGCAGCTCCCCAGGCTGGCCCCCCTTCGGCGCCCCACGCCAGCCCCGCCACCGCCCCGAGCACGCACCCCGTCCGTCCCCGAGCCCCCCGGGCGCTGCCGGAGCCCTCTCCCGGCCACCTGCCGCACGCCGCCCG
>VXBU01019367.1:76192-91550 GCA_013400315.1 Bombycilla garrulus | reverse complement strand
TGCCCCAGGGCGGGTCTGCCGCGAGGGGCGGGTGAGGTCTGTGTTCACCACAAAAAACTGCTTTCTCTTGCTCTTTATACCTTTACGACGCTGGGCGTGAGCTGAAATTCCAGAGCTGCTTCTGTAGCACTGATGAGAACAGGGGACATGGAAGGACTGAGGTTTGGCGGGCGAGGAGCCCCTCAGAAGCGCTACATAGCGTTGTGTGTGTGCCCTGTCTTTGGAAGGAAACCTAATTAATATTGACTGGAAATCTCACCCAAATACAGCCATTTTTGATGACATGCTTTTCCATGGATTCATGGAAATGTGGGATTCACATTTCCATGAATCTGTGGGGCATCTGTAGCCAGAAAATGAATGGCTATGCGCAATGCACCAAATGTGGGAAACCAGCCCGGTTTTGGCCACAATAGCTCTGTGCCTTCGATACTGTCATTCTGTATGTTGAAGTAAATGAACCAAACAGCCCCCACATCAACAGCTACTTGGAAAATATCTAATTGTTTGCATTGTTTTCCTGCCAGCAGTGAACACCCACCTGTTTTTTCCAGAGTAGCACAACTGGTCTATATGGAACATACCGGGAAGCCAAGTGGGCGATTGCATGTGTTTATTTTTATGTAAGTACCTTACGTAGATGGTAGACTGTAAAAACAAATTGGTGATATCAGTAATCTTAAAGTGTTCAACAGCAATCAGTAGGATTTGTCATTTGGGGGACAAGCCCTGTACTTACCTCCCATTGAAATTGCCTATACTTGACAAATGTTCTTAAGGATGAAGAAAATGGTAAAGCTTTTGATGAAAAATAGCTTAAATTATTCCCTTTAAACCAGAAAAAATTGGTGCATGGAAGAAATAGTGATTTGAAAAATCCATTTGCTATAGGCATGCAGTATTTTCTTGAAGACCTTAATAGCTGGAAACTCCTTTGTTCTGTTATTTGGTGCCCTGTTCCCTACCTTCCCTGAATATATTGCTATTAGAAATTAATACTTAAGTAACAGCACTGTTGCTCCTTCTCTTGGCAAAATGTGTGACTTTTTAAGAAATAAGTTTCTAAGTAAAAACTACCTTCACTGTATTTATTTGCAGAAAGCAAGTCTATGGAGTCTTTTGGCAGCAACTCAGCACACAATGCCAGTCTAAAGAAGCAACTAAGGATGAGAGGCTTAACTGTTTGGATACCTAAGAATGGGGACAGCACCTTCTCAAATGTCTCCTTAAACCTTTTATTGAAGAATGATGCCACACTTTCTCAGCTAGTAAAGTTTTCCTCTCACTTTTCAAAGGGCAGTTGACAGCACTGGAAAACTTTTTTCAGCACATGCAGATTGCAGCACTGACAGCAGAGAGTGGGATGGATGAAAAAGGATTAGCCCTCACAATGGGCTATCTCCAGATAACAAGCCTTGTTGAAAAAAAGCTCTGCAGCTAATGATGGAAAGCTGAAACCAGGTAAAAAACAACCAATAGTGATATTAAAGTTTAATTGCATTGAAAATATCCTTGTTCTGCATTTATGCTTTGAGCCTGTCTCAGATTTATTTACACTTACACAGATCAAAAGAAACTCAATTTAAAATTACAGAGAAAAGAAACTAGCACAAACTATATAAAGCTCAGTGCCAGCATTCCACTGTGATGAAATACCTGTGATCTTAAAACAGCTGATATGGTGACTGTTCCATAATCAAACCAAGATTTAAGTCTATACCTTGTTCTCCAGCAAAAACAGATTTCCTATTCACCAGCAGATTTTTATTTTAAAATATTTTGACTATTACCTTTATGTAGTAACTAGACTTGAATAATATCCTTCTTTATTCAGTGCATTATTGTTCAACTAATTTCATTCTACAAGTAAAACAAATCTTCGCTTTTTATTTCTCTTTATTACACAGAGCAGTTACAAAGTGGCAATAGACTAATCTCTGTGCTTTAACAATGCACACAGGTGCTCATTTGCTAAATGTTTTAAACCTGAAATGAACCATGTCAGAACTAGCAGACTATTACCAGTTATTAAAGGTTTCTTGTGGAACATTTGACACCTGTATTCAACTTGAAATTGAAAGCTCTGTAAATGTGAGTGCTTCACATGGGTCCCCAGCCCAATTACATTAAACTCATGAACTACAGTTCGGGGATGAAACTGTGTTATGGTAATTCCCAGCATGAAATTGTCTCTTAACTTTGAACTCTATGAAGCAAAGACTGGAGTGTAATGAAGTAATTTAGAAATTTACTGGCTGTACAGTGAAAATGCGTATCTTTAAATTAGAACAATTTTCCTAGCAGTGCCTTTCTTCAGAATTGCAAGCGCCAGGAAGAAATATCTGCTTGCTTGATGGAATAAAAACATCAAGTGGAGTTCTTAGCATTTTCTTAGGAAAAAGGCTTTGCACTTTTTTCTGAGTATAAAAATCAGTGGAAAAATCTNTTTTTTTGGTTTTTTTTTTCTCCAATCTATAATTAGAAGACTAATCATTGAATACTAAGAATATGCATCACTGAAAATAAGTAGTTCTATCTGCAACAATTTGTAGAAGGCAAGTTTCAAAAGCACTTTCAATAAAGGCTACAATGAATCAAATTATTTACAGCATATGATGTGTTTGATTTACTGCAGCAAGAACAGAAAGGTTTAAAGCAGGTTGAGGACTTGTAACAAACATTGTACCTTTGTAGCTGGTGTTAGATTTTGGAACCAAAAGAAACAAGGTGAGCATGCTTATGGAGCACCTAGATCGAACTCAGCACATGCCCCATGCAAAAAAACATCCCCACCAAACAGCTGAATTTGTTCAATTCGTGTTTAAGATGAACTTACTTGTTTAGGAACAAAGTTGTAACTTTTTGCAAGAAATGTAGTATTTTGTAGAAGCTCCATCTCTTAATGATACCACAAGCAGCACACTGATTTTGGCATTAATGCCAATGCACAGAGCATGGGGCTTGAGAAAAGTAAGATGCACTACTGAGGAGCTTTTCTTGCAGCGAATTAGATTTTATCTTTATGGACTTTTTTTTTTCTTAGCTGATTAAGATGAGTATCATCTGTAAAGTTTCAAACTGGAACCCAAAAGAACAATCTTATTACTGCTTGTAGTGTGAACGAGCTGGTGCCACTCTGTTGACTCTAGGAGGTAGAAATTAACAAGAGCTAGTGGGAGGTACTGTCTTGAAATCCTACAGCTACTCACCAAACTGGCACAGAGGAATGCCTGTCCTGTTCTCCATATCAGCAAGAAGAAACAGGGCTGCATAGTCTGTGTCTCCTCACAATATCTTCAGTGGTGCAAGGAGTTATGTACATAAAAATCTTCAGTGGCTCTTTCTGCTGGAATGCCTCAGCTCTTGCAGGCACCTCCTGCTTAACCCCTGGCCTCTCCTGACAATGAATGGTAAGGTGTGCATGCATTGGTTGTTTTGACTTTCCCCACCCTCCCTCCTCCTCTGTGAGCACAAATTCTGGCTGTCAATAAAACCCCTGAAGTCAGAGGCCATGTTTGTAAGGGCCACACATCAAGACAATTACAAACAGCTGATGATACCAAGATGGAGCTCTTGCTACAATCCTGTAAAAAGCTTATTTGTTTCTTAATCAATTGAACTCCTGACAGTGATTAAATATTAGGAGTTTAAAAATTAAACAGGAAACAAAAAAGCAATTTTCATGAGAGTCATGGGATATGGCTTTTAAGAATGTATTGCTCTCAGTGCTAAGGGTGGTCCCTATAATCACCAGAGTTAATAGAGATGGGTTACAAGAAGTTCCAAGTTTTCTGGAGGCATAGAGTTTTAACAGAAATAAACCTCAGAGGAAGGGAAATGAACAGAAGTATTAAAATGAGATAATTAGGCTAGAACAGCAGAAATGAAATTCACACAGCAAGGGACTTTCCAAGAGATTAAACCTTTATGTTTAAATAAATCACTTACTACGGTAAAGGAACAGAAAAAGAAGAGCTTGCTTTTCTGTCGACTGAGCAAGAAGAAAGACCAAAGGAAAGAATATACAAGGGACAATGGACAATAGAATCTTTGATACTAGAGGAGCTTCAGGACTGAAGAACTTTAGAACAAGTGTTTCAGAAAAATGCAGATCCCATGATGAGACAATCTACCAAGAACCTTTCCTGAATATACAAGAATATGGGGATAACCAGTGGTAATTACAGCATTTGTCTTCATTGCAGTGATAATTTTTAATATATTTATTTTTTAACATTGATCAAAACTCATCTTGTTTTTACACTGTGGTTTTTACCTCCAGTACAGAGCCAGACTTACCAGCTTTTTATATACCATTTCCAGTGAAAACAAACTCCACCACAAAATGTATGAACTCAGCACTTTATCTGATGAGTGCAAGCCCATAATTACTCCAGATTAAATTTCAGAAAGAACCGAATTCATAAATAACAACTTAGTAGTTATTAATTTAGAACATAGGTGATGTAGAGCTTAGGTCCATCTTGAATCAAATCCATCTCAGACTTGATCTTACAACTCATCAAGAAAAGGAGTATTTCCCAAATCCCCACTAGCTGCCATTGATTTCTTCCCACTGATGAACTTCTTTGCAGCCTGAAAATAAATCAGGAAAGCAGATATGAGGAAATATTCACTACAACAGAGTTGATGCTACTCATAGCATCAGCTTCAAGTTACTAAAACAAAGAACAAATCCTGGCACTACTGTAATATACCATCATGATATAAAAGGCATGAACTCTAAAAATGGTTATTCCTAGAATAATTATTACATCATAAAATGCACTGTATTCATTACTACTAAAACTATTGCCAGTGGCTGCAATACAAGTATGCAATGACTCTGAAAAAAACAAATTTTGTATCTCAGAATTTCTCTTTATGGTGGTTTTTTAGAAATTTGCTTCACATATAAGCAACAAGGTAATCTGCAGTAGCAATAAAGTTGCATCAATTTATCACGCTTAATTATTTTATTAAACACACCCATTGTTCTAGACTCAGGAATCCTAAAAACCTTACACAGAATCACCTGCACTGGAACTAATATGAAGTTTTCCATGAATATTAGTTGGCAGTTTTGGTAAATTTAAGTGAAGAAGATGACTGTTATACATAATTCCCAGCTATACTAGTTTTACAGTGTATGGGGTTAAAGAGTCTTCTGTTAATAAAGTAAGTGAAGACATCAAAGATACCCAGCTGGGATTTCTAAATGAGCTGCCTTTTCTATTTTTAAAGATAATCTATGTGTGTGTTTATAAACACACAGACATGAGCATCAGTTTTCCATAAAAAAACCTGACACAGTGATTAAGGAACACCTGTAGATGCTGACACATACTTACATTCACAACATCAGCAGTGGCTACAGAGTCAATCTTTTGAGCAGCAGCAGATGGGGATGTGTGTGTGCCAGAAACCAGGGACTCGGAGCCAATTTCATTCAGCAACCCTTTTGAGGTCTCCACTGACATCAAATAGTTGGCTTTCAGCTGATTTCTGCCATCAAACAAAGCATTAAGAGTGAGCAAGCTTTTAAGTCCTGCTATTACCCTCCCCACCACCCCATAAACTGTGAGGTTTGGTCCTTTTAAACTTAAGGTTCCATTTTGAAAGGTTTCCCTTTTCTAATGGGGAAGGATTCTGTGGTTAGGAAAGAGGCACCATGGACAGTCCAAATATGAAAATGACAGATACTTGAACACCTACTGTCTCCCCACACAGTCAGATCTCTAGCTCAGGATTTATTTCTGTCTGAGGTACCTAATGCAGTTTGACAACCTATCAGGTTTAAACCTAATTTTCTCATTAATCACTGCTATATATGAAAACCTTATTTTTGTAACCCAGTCCTTCTATTCTGAAGACAAAAAGATAGAAAATTATCAATTCCAGTAGCTCATTATTAAGTAGCTTGGTATTTCTGATTGAATTACAAGACTGTAAATAGAACTGACTGGGGTTGGTTTTGTTATTTTTTTTTTTTTTTTTAAAAAAAAAAAAAAAGGAATTAAGGGAAACATTTAAAGCCTTCCCAAAAAAAAAACCCCAGAAAAAAAAAAAAAAAAAAAAAGAAAGAAGAAAAAGAAAAAAAATAAAAAAAATACTAGCCGCAGCAGCACTGCATGTAACTCCCCAATGCTAGGCGGCTTTGTTAAAAAAAAAAAGAACAAAACAACAAAAAGCACAAAACCCACAACACACAAAACAAATAATGCCCAATATAAAAGTCCAGAATTCATCATTTAGCTACTAGTGACTAAGGCAGAACCAATCATGTCTAGGCTATCATATTTTGTGTACGCTTTACATGGAGTCTTGTATTTTATACATGCAACAGACAATATTTTCATTTTGCTACTTGAGTCTGTATTATATTGTTGTTTTGCACAACTGCAGCTTTAAAAGCTCAGTGCAGTTTAACACTCGTGGAGACTCTCATCCCAAGTATTCCTAAGGGCATGTAATTCCAGCACTTGGTGTAACATCACTAATTCAGTGCTTTACACTTCCAGACCCTCATTACTCTTTTTCTTTGAAGATGGCACAGATTGCTTATTATAATTGTTTGGGGAATTGCTCAGTGTAACTGTAAAGGGAATTACCTAAATAATGCAATTTAGGATTCTAATTCAAACACATCTTAACACTACAGAGTATGATTAAAATGACAGCATCTGCTGACACTTGCTAATTTCTTACACTGAAACAGTCTTCAGAAAATATTAACACTTCTCTAACAAGTTTTTATTAGGAAATAATACTACTGGAGAATCGGTACAGCTTTGAAAAATAATATTGACAGCAGCCCAATTTTAATGCAGGACTGTGAGTAGTTCCCCATGGAAATAATTACAGGATAAGCCCTGCTGTACAGAATACCCTGCATATTTGACAAGTAGCTGCATGTTAAGAAAATTCTCTTTACAGCACATGGGAATTCTTTACACACTTACTTTGCTGTTGTGACATCAGCATCGGTGACGCCGCCCTGAGCAACTGCCTTTACCTGGTTCAAAGCAGCTTTAATGACCTGAGGAAAATTAAATCATTTAAGATTTCTCCCCACGTCAAATTTCAACATTTTATTTCTATTATCTGACACCTTGGAAATTTCAAGAGAAGAGCAGATGACAATGTGAGGATTGTTTTCCCAAACACAATTCTGAGCAGTTTTATAACAAAACTAAAACCACTGTAATAAATGCCCAAAAATGCACAAAAACCAGTGTGGATTTTAACTGCACCACAGCATTAATTTATCAATTTATCTCACCATTTTTCATAGGAGTGTTCAGTTCTGCCAGCTTCAAGAGACACTATGTTCTTCATTATATATTTAAGCTTACAAATGTAATTCAGCCATTACAGTCAGCAATTCAAGGCATTTTACTAACTTCAGCCCACATTATGTATCTGTCCTTCTCACAAAGCAAGTCTCATTCCCAGCTTACAGAGCTAAGTCATAACTAAGCTAAGTCATGAACATGCAGCATTCTTATACAGGAAATCAGATTAATTTTCCTTTTTTTTTAGATTAATCAGTCACTATCTAAAATCAAAACTGCTTTGAAGATTATATTGTTAATGCTTAAATTCTAATCAGCAACTCACCTCCCCAGCATTAGGAGCCTGGGATATGGTATAAATCCCAAAGAGCCCGGAATCAGAGTAATTAACATTAAATGCAGAAACCTGAAAAACAAACATCATCAACTGTTTCAAATATCAGGGTAATTCAGCATCAAGCATTGGAAAATAATTACTATTAGGATCTAAAATACTGTAATTCAAGAAGCTAAACTCCATCTGTGCTGAGGAAAGACCAGACTGGAAGCCCTTCACTGATACACTGTAATGTGTGCAAGAACAAACTAATTAAGGTTCTGGCTGAAGGTAACCACTCAAAGATGATACACGTTTTACTTATAAATAAGAATACAGTAATCCTTTGAACTTACATCAAATGGCTGGCTGGTTGCTTTAGCAACACCCTGGGTCAATTTGCTGGTAACATTGCTTCCCCTCTTGACAAGGGGCCCAGCACCTAAAACATACTGAAGGACACTGAAGGCATTTGCTTCCGGGCTCCCAACCACAGCTCCTTCTGCTACAACAGCAGCATGGACAAGCCTATCACCGGTCTGTTTCCTGATTTCTCCTAGAAATATAACAAAATAAAAGGTTACACTGTAGAATAAGAAACTACTGTGCATTCAGAGGCATGGAAAAGAAACACTTCCCTTCAACAAGAGCAAGGCCTGAAGCTACTGCATGTCCACTCAGGAAGGCAGCGTGAGGCTAAAGGTAATTTTAAAAAGTCCTTTACATTCAAAATTTTTCTTGCTAGCACAAAACCCAATACCTTACTATGCCTTATTTGAACTTGACCCTAAACCACACACAGTGTATGATAAAACCCCAGTCTTCACATAACGCATACCCTGAAAAATAGTGTACCTTCTGTTTGTAATAACATTTATGCTGGCTTATAGAAACTGAAAGTTTATAGAAACTGAATTTATTCCAGTCAAATATTAAATGCTGGAAACTTACTTTTTCCCCTTCATGTTTTTACAGAGACATCTGATATTCCAACTAAACAATAGCTGTTGGTAATGGTACAAGACACTGCTCTGAAAGAGCTAAACCTTGCTTTGACTTACAACATTTAACACATCTTGCCTAAATAGAAATCCTTCCTCCACTTCCTGACAGCCCTTAACCTACTCTTACAGGAATCTTAGCAAAACTGCCGAAGAGAAACCATATGGCATGGTGGAATCTTCTTATTTAAATGGGATATGCATCTGAACTATCCTTTCCAATGCCCTGTGCATTTAGTGCAACTGTACAGTTTTCAGTTGTAATTTTGAATACTACTACATTTATAAACAGAATCATTCACTCAGAATAGATACAAGAAACATCCTTACCCCCTCTATAAACAGCCTTTGCACCAGGAGCACCAGATCCACTTCGGATATTCAGGAACTGCTCTGCAACTTGCTTTAAGGTAGAGTGCTTTATACCTGCAATACAACAGTTACTCCATGTAAAGCAATGACATTGAAAAGCTACAGCAGTTAAATAAAAGTGAAGCCTATGGTAACAGTTTACTTCTACAGAGAACTGCAATTTCTCCAGCAGTTTTAGCATATGACCTGTAGTGTTCACTCAGGAACATACATACCTATTCCAACAAGAGCCATTCTTGAACTTGTGAAATTGTTCTGTACAAAATGGTGAAGCTGCAACAGGAAATTCACATTTTAGGGTATTTTTTTAAAGAACAAATATCGTGTCTGTTTCTGACATAGCCCTTTATACTTCTTAAAGCAAATTTCACTGCTTCCTAAAGGAACTGCCTATAGAATGTAATTTTATTGCATTCCCCAGTGACAACTACAAAACCCTTTGATACAAGAACACCTGCATTTCATTGACAGCCTTACTGTCAACAAAAAGCCACTGACATCTTTTAAATGTGAATGTGAGTTCTGTACCCAGTATTAAAAGTTATTTATTTATGGAAATAAATGACTTCAGTAAGGTAAAAAATGTTGACTGTATGTATACTAAATTTGTATGTATACTAAATTAAATAGGAGTGTCACTGCCTATTCCTGACAAAAAAACTGAAACAGATATATAACACAATAGAAAGAACCCTACCTGCTCAGAAGTAATTTTTCCAACTCTGTAGTCTGGACAATACAAGGGGTTTGCCAGAGCATTTTTATAAGCTGCAGCGTGCAAGTTTTCCAGCACTCCTGAGATGAAAAAAGTTTCAGGTAACTAACATAACAGTCACATGTAATGAAGGTTACAAATGAAACTAAATGAAGGAGAGCTGTAGTCCAATTTAAGGACCATAAGATTTGCAAAAGCAGGTCTGGAATAATCCAATTCATAAGGAAGTTTCCAAACCCTCGGGCTGGAGCAATCTGGCCTGAGGCATTCTATTCTGCAACTTATTAAAAAATAACCAAAACAAACTTATATATATAACTTATACATGTTCAACACCTTTTGGCTTCAACAGCAAGCTATAAATGCAATCAGTGTTCAGAAGAAGGGGAACAGCATCCTTTCAATTATCATCTTCACTGCAGGCATCCCTTGTTCTTGAGAAAGAACAGGCTCTCTAGAATACTTTTTGTAGCTTTGTGAGGTGTCTCATCTATCTCCCTGCTCAGATGAAGGATGCCAGTGTCTTCAATTCCCTTCTCATTATTTTTTTTGCATTCCAGTAACATTCTAGTAATTCCTGTTTAATAGTCTCCTTGTATTTGCTCACACTTTTTCCTCAAGAGAAAGATTCCTTTCTTCATAGTTCTGTTTCTGAGCAGAACTGTAACTTAAAATATTACATTACCAATCTGCAGTTGATGCAAGTTAAAAAAAAATATGATTAATTTAAGAAAATAGCAGCACTTCTGTATAAGCCATAGATTTTTCCCACATTACATTGTCCCCTTCAATGGGTTAAACATGCTTTAGAGTGGTATAAATTATGTTTATTGAGTGGGTGATCACTATTAAGAGCACTACCTGGGTGATCTTGGATGATGAGAGTTAATAACACAAGATATACTGGAATAGGCTTGATCTGACTGAGGCTTTGTGGTTTGTTTCCTCTTTGTTTTCCCTTAAACACTGAAATCTAAATTTACTATCTTAAAGCTGGAACCCATTTTCAGTGTGATGAAAATACATATTGTTTTTATACCAAAATAACTGTACAAATTCAGGAAGCCTTTTGTAGGCCACTGTTTTCACACCAATGAGTAATACCTAAATATGGTTTTCAGAACACAAGCTTCTGCAAATACATTGTCAACAACACTTATGACTTGCATATTCTTTGGTTGTACTAGAAAAGAACTAAAAATGTAAAATGGAAGCTATCAGAGAATAGTGTAAGAATGGTCTTCAGCATGTTACTTGTTAAATGTTACACACAGGCTGGAAAAACCTGTGTATTAAGAAAAGTTCTGTAATACGAGGAAGACCATACCTATCAAGAAGCTGAAAAATTCAATATTCATGTGACAGAGCAAAAGGGAAACTATTTTTCCCTTTTTTTTTTTTTTTTTTTGAATGAACTCCTGCAGAGCCAATACAGTGGATCAGAAAATACACTTACCAACTTGAGGATTCTGAAGTGCAATTGCTTTATCAACTTTTAGTTGTGGCTGAAGATCAGATACTTCCCATGGTCTGAACTCTGGTGCTGTGGTAACATTCAGGAGATATTCCATTACTGTATCACTAGGTAAAAAAAGGTACAAAGGCATGAAACACAAGTAACATGTACTTCTTCTGCAGTTGAAAGCAATTCAAATTCACCTGTAAGCAACACATTAACAACAAAATGCATCACTCTAGCCAGTGCAATTATTAACACTGGTGTACAAAGTAGGATATTCAATTCTGTAACATTTCTATGCTCAATAACATGACAGAGTATTAATATAGTAATTTACTGATTTATTAAGAAAGTATGAGAACAGATATTCCTCCCACTCTGTAAAATGACAGGTCTTCCCTTCCAAGCAGTTTCAAACAAGGCAGTAACTCCCTTCATAGCCCATGCAGATACCTACACATAGTCTCGCAGACATTCAACAGAGTAAGCCATTTTCTCTCTTGTTGCATGCACACTACATGAGAAAAAAATTAAAATTCATTTCAGCAAAGAACAGAAGTGAATTTTCACACATACTCCCCGTTGCTCAAATTAATCAACAAGATACAGACTGGAATAACTACTTAAATCTGTCTGGCATAACTGCTTAAACACATACAGAGCAGAAACAGACATAATTAAAACTCACATCTTCAGTATTTAAGTAAAAATATTCAAGAATAACAAGTGTCTTGTCATCATCTTGAGAATTTAAGATACCACAATAATTCAAGGTAAAACAGCAAATAGGGTTGAATAGCAGAACATAAATAAAACCAAAAAAACCAAATGTGTATGTATTAGACAAAGCAACTTAGAAATTACTCTCTTTGGGCAGAAAACATGGTTGATCCTGTCCTTCTCATTCAACATATTTGTTACTAACAGGACCAGAAAAGGGTAGAGTCACAAAACATTATTTTTAACCAAATTCTAGATAAAAATATTTTACTGGATGATTCCAAAATACACCAAAAGAAAGCAAGTATGGTGAGATCCCTCTTTTATTCCTCTTAGTCTTGTTTTCTAGGCTTAAAACCCACAAAAGCTAACTACTGTCTGTACTGTTCCCAAGGTTGCAATCTATTCACAAAAGATGGAGGAAGAAAAACAAAACTTCAGGAAGTTTATTCTTAAAAGTCTGCCAAGGCAGAAAGAGAATTAAGCTTCTAGACAAATGATATTTCTTCCATATGCACTATATTTATATTTTGTTTACTGAAAGGTGTTTTTAAAATACAAATCACGAGTGCACCCTTGAAGTTTAACAGAACAAAAAGTACAAGATCTTCCTTGACAACACTCACTATATAAGTACCACTTTCACGCTGAGCTCATCCACCTACAAATTGTGCTTATTGTCACATGTTTCCTTCAGTCCTGGAGCTCATTTGCATCTCAGCAACACAGATTATCTTTCTATGTGGGTACAAACCTCAGGCTACCCCCCACAGCTTCAATGCCACGAGTGATCCGGAAGGAGGAAGCTCCTTTAGTCGTCTGTTAAAACAAACAGAAAAAGCCATTTACAATTCCACCTATTTTAAAAACATATTGACTTGATGGCAGCAGTAAGAGAAACTACTCAGAAACATTCCACATATGCAAAAAATTGACTTTGTATCAGCCACCTGAACTAATTTTTACTGCAGCTTAAATAAAATGAGTTATGTGTAAATTTGAAGATAGATATACCATATATATCTAGTTAGGAAGACACCAGAGGAAAGCATAATTATAAATGAGTACTACTTCCCATCTTCCAGGAAGCAGTATTATTTCTCTGCACTGAACCACATAACCAAGTACCACGTTATAAGATCTCTTACACTAAATTTTACCATACCATTTATTTTTGCAATCATGAACCTTTGACCATTTCACCTATTGTCAATGTAATAACAAAGGCAACTAACACTTACCAAATTAGATGCAAGACGAAGGAGGTGAGCAGTTCCCAGGTTACTGGTGGTTTCATATCTGCTGCCTGCTTTAATAAACACACCAATTCTTGAAGCTGGAGAAAAGTTTTCCAGAGATGCAATAACTAAGCCATTTGGTAATTTCGTGATCTATATTAAAAAGAAAAATAAACTTGGTTTTTATTCTGTGGTAGTATTATCACAGCTCTGCTTTGACCGAGTTTGATAAAATAAATTAAAAAGAGAGGGAAAATAAAAAACAACCTGTGTTTTTATACTGACCTCAAGATCCTGAGACTCTGGAGATAATTTCACTTTGGCTGCAGTTGGCGAGTGTGAAACTTTAGGAGCTACTTTAAGGGAGTAAAATCTCTTCTAGAGAAGAAAGCATAAGATTTCCTTAATTAGTTCATCACGTTTCCTTACATACTGAAAAACAAACTGATTTTAAACTAGAAATACAATGAAGGACTTCAAACACTGGAGTAAAAACAGTGATTCCTTTTGTCATTCTTCTGATTATTTCTTACATCAATAGAACCTGAGCTATGACTTACTCAAGGACTCTGGAATGTCAAGAAATAGCACTGTAAGAATCTTTTGTTCCCTCCTCTCTTTGCAGTTGTGCAGTGAATATCCCTCTCAATCCCATACAGTCAGTCTGTAGGACACCTGCAGAGCAATTAACTGAACCAAGACCCACAACAATCTACATATGCACCTCAACACCCTGGAGGTGTTTAGGTGTAGGCAGTTCAGCACCTGAAGAGTCACCTCAGAGTTCTAACCTGTCTGCACTGACTGCTGCATGCAAAAAGGACATGCAGGCCAGGCCCCAGACTGCAGACTGTTAAAATAGCTCCAGAGGAGGCCAAGAAGATGATCAAAGGACTGGAGCAACCTTTGCCACAAGACAGGCAGAGAGAGCTGGGGGAGTCCAGCCTGGAGAACAGAAGGCTCCAGGGAGACCTCACTCCAGCCTTGCAGTACCTTAAAGGGGCTCTTTTAAAAGACAGAGAGGGACTTTTTGCACAGGCAGATCATGACGGGACAAGGGGAAATAAACTGGGCTGGAATGACATGATGTCTAATGTCCAACTCAAATCATTTAATGATTCTAGGATTTTAATAATCAGAAGCAGTCCTTCACATGAAGGAGATGAATATCACAAGATATTCAGCACCTGGCAACAGAAATGACAAGACTATTAATTTCAAATCTGGAATGCTGTTACCTTCCACCCACTTTAGAAGTTGCTTATATTAGGAATTTACATATTACTCTTGTCTTCACATTAAAAGATAACTTAACTCCCAAACATCTCAAGGTGAAAACCGAGTGACACCACTGCACTCGTCTGTACAGATACCAGTGATGTAATTCCCATTGCTTTACCAGAGACTGGTCATTGCATGAATCTAGGAAAAACTTCTTTCCTCCCTCACCAAGCGTTTGGTTAAACACTTAGTTTTAAGCTCCAAATCTACTTATTTGGGAACTACTACTGCATATCTAAAACCAACTCGCAAACACGCTGTCACTCAGAGGTAATTCTCCATCCCACTCGAGCGCTTTCCAGCGGATATCCAGCACAGCTATCCGCCAGCTCCAAGAGCCTCTGGGCAGGACGAGCCCTCTGCCCCGCCTCCAGGACACGCCAAGCGCCAATGCCAAGGGCACCACCTTGTCTCAAGCAGCGGAGGCTTCTCCAGCGCGGCGGGATCCCCTCACATCCCTTCTCTCCGAGCCCCGTCCGCCGCTGCCGGGGCGGCTCTGGCAAGCCTGGGGCGCCGCTCGCCGCTCCGGGCCCGGCCCGCGGCCTGTCTGACCTTCAGCCGGTGTCCCGCTGCGCCTCCCGCCGGCCCGGCCCGGCCCCAGCCCCGGCCTCAGGAGCGTCCCCGCCTGGGCAGTGCGAGGCGTTCGGTGGTGCAGTTCTAGGAAAAGGAGGAGGAAGAGGAGCGGGCAGTGCCCACCCAGCCAGCCCCGGGACACCGCACGGTGTTAGCGATAACTCCTTCCAGTACCTGCAGTACCTACCAGGAAAGATGGGGCAAGGCTGTTTACAGGAGTGGGTCCAAGTTGAAAGAGAGTAGGTTTAGATGAGACATTACGAAGAAATTCTTTACTGTGCGGGCGGTGAGGCACTGGCACAGGCTGCCCACGGAAGCTGTGGATGCCCCATCTCCGCAGGTGTTCAAGGCAAGGCTGGATGAGGCTCCAAGCAGCCTGGTCTAGTGG
>VXBU01019367.1:62872-75973 GCA_013400315.1 Bombycilla garrulus | reverse complement strand
CCCGGGCCGGCTGGCGACAGGCCCGCCCGCAGCCCCCGGACCCAGACAGCGGCTGTCACCGCCAGCTGCGCCTCTCCCGCACCGCGCACGACGCGCCCGGATCCCGCTCACCGAGAGGGAGCGCGCGGCCACCGGAAACCCCTTCATCGTCCCGCGCCCCTCGGCTCGGCCCCGGGCAGGACAAGATGGCTGTACCGGAGGGAGACCCCGCCTTCCCGGCACGCCCCGCGCCGCGCTGACCTTCCAGCGAGCGCGTCCCGACTCGACTGCTCCGGCGGGCTCAACAGCGCGACCGCGCGGGCACCGGCGGCTGTGCGGCGCGCGGGGGGTCGCCCCCTCCCGGGCACTGCGGGCCGTGACACCCTGCGGCGCGCGGGTCCCGAGGGGGACGGTCCCTCGGGAATGTGCCCCGGGAATGTGCGCCGGGAACGTGCTTCGGGAATGTGCTCCGGGAACGTGACTCGGGAATGTGCCCTGGGAACGTCCCTCCGGAATGGCCCTCGGGGCCATGCCTCGGGCCGTGGGGTCCCGGGGTGGCTATGCCCAACCTATATCAGCGCCACTCCGTGGAGCTCGCAGCCGCCATCCCCCCGACCGCTGCTTGGACGAAGCGGGACAGCGGCGGTGCCTGCGGGTGCGGCATCTCCAGGGACGCCGGAGATGCCCTGGAGCAGGATTTCGGCGCGGACACGGCTGGGTGTCCCCGGGAGGGGCGTGGGGCGCGGAGGCGGAGCCGGGAGGCGGTTCCGCGGCGGGGTCGGCGGCAGCGGGGCCGCCCCGGCGAGTTCTTAGCGGCGGTGCGGGCGGTGCGCCGTGTCGCACTCTCCGAGTCCTGTCATCGTGTCCCGTCCTATCCTATTCTATCCTATCCTGCCCCGTCCCGTCCGCCCGGCTCTCCCCATGGGCTCGACTCCGCCCGTGTTCATCGGCGCCGAGGAGGTGGAGAAGCACCTGCACCGCGCCAGCCTGCTGCTGCCGGCGCTGGAGGCCGCCTTGGCCAACTTCTCGGCAGGCGCGGCAGGCGGGGTGGTGCAACCCGTGCGCACCGTGCTGCCCGTGCCCCGGCACGGCGGGTGAGGGCACGGCGGGGCCGCCCCGGCCAGCGGGGATAGCGGCAGCAGAGGGTGGACTGGCGGCGGGGAAGGGACCGGGTGGGCGGGTTTGGAGCGTCAGAAAAAGCCCTTGGTACCGAGTTACCGATTAACCGGCCGGTAGCGGCGTGACGGTCGCAGCCCGCTGGCTGTGAGCTCCGTGATAGCGGTGCGTGAATAACGTAGGTAATTCTCCCTCGAGGTACCTCGGAGTCATGCCCGCCTACAGTGCCGCGGACGATGCGCTGACAACCAAATTGGTGACTTTTTATGAGCACCTGAAGGACTCCTCTGTGCCTTCTCACCAAGCGACTGTCCTCCTGTTTGACCCCAGCAATGGTACTTTGAAAGCTGTAAGTCTCCCTATGTCCTTACGACGTCCCTGTGTCCTGCATTCTTCTCTGCTCCTGCTGTCAGTTTTCATTTCTGCTTCTTGGACGCTGGAGCTGGTGTAAATTGGCCTGAATTTGCCAACAGGATTTGGCCTAAAGCTGTCTATCTTTCGTTTCTGTTACATTGTACTCACCGTGCTATTTGCTGCTTGTGATTTGAGTCTGATAGATCAGAGGGTATCTTGAAGAGAGAAATTATTAGGAGATGTTTATATTGCATTTGAAAGCAAAAATACCCCCACTTTGCTGGGTAAAAATGGATCTTGAACCATCTTAAGACTCAAGTTGAAAGAGATTTACAATTTGCATTTCAGGGAACAGTGTTTGGTGTCTGATTACTTTTTCTTTGTTTAAAGAATTTAAGGATTTTCTTTTAAGAATTAGTGATGATTTGCATTAGTAATAATGTTCAGTAATAATGATTTATTAAAGGGACAAAGCTGGTCAAGAAAACTATCTTGGGTTCTCCTACCAAACCTCTTGGGTTTTTGGCCCCATAATTAATATGTATGCAGTAGCTAATGGACATTGAGGCAGTAGTGCTCCATGTGTGATATACATTTGAGGAATTCCATGGTTCCCTGTCACCCTTCTGTACAGACCAGTGCAGTGCAGACAGACCAGGACAGTGCAGACTGGGGAACCACTACCAGCTTGCACTGGTCCCTGGTCTTCCTGGAGTGCAGAATATTGGTGCCACATCCATGTATTCCCTGTGCTGGAGAGCCAGGAAAGTGCAGTGCATCAAGAGCTGGGTGAGTTAGAGGTGGTTCTTCTCTAGCCATTTTCACTCTTTTTGTGCTGATGGAACGATACGGAAGAACTGGAATAAACAGAGAATCAGTTTAAACGTCACTTTGTATGAATTGTGGTTGCTGTGATAATAGTTGCCAACTTCTACGTGCATATATCTTTTATATCTGTAATATCACATCATTCTCAAATTGGATGAAAATGTTTGGTATTTATTTATTTTTCAGTGTTCACTTCAGTCTGTTTGAATTTTTTAAAGGTCCTGGATGGGAGTGTCATTACAGCAAAACGAACAGCTGCAGTTTCTGCCATTGCTACCAAGGTGTGTCTTCTGTTCCCTAAGTGGGACTTGGAGTTGTAAAATAACTAGTATGAAGTATGCAGATGGCTTTTCATCCAATACAGCTTTAAATTAGATTTTTCATTACATATGCACTTTGAGAGAAAACTTAAACTGTCTGTGTTTGAGTCAGTCATGTCTGGCTTTAACACTGTGTATGATTGGAAAAGGAACCTGCGCTATATTTCTGTGGCTTCTATTGCACCCTTTTCTAGGAATTTACTGAGCTGTCTTTCACTGTATTTTCTTTCTTTTGTGTTTGTGTTAACATGCCCCGTTATGGCTTTTGGTGATGTAGCTGTGGTGATATATTGAATTTTATTTAGGCAGATGCCCTCTGCTGTCAGGACAGGGCAGGTCGGTTGCACTGGACCTGTAAAAAGAGGGGAAAAGCAAATTTCCATTTCTCTTAAGATAGGTGATGCCCAGTATTAGATGGATAACTTGTCCAGAGGTGTCTGTCTGTCTGTCAGTGTCTCTGTGGTCACTGGAAGATGTCCAGATGACTGTCCCTGACCATGGCCAAAAACTTCACTGTCTAAAGACAGGTGAGGTGTATCTGGCTATGTGTTGCTTTGTATCACTTCAATTTCAGTTGGAAATTGTTGTGTTGGAATTCTTTTTTAAAAGCTGTTTGTGGTTGGGCTGCTAACAGCAAGGAGACAGCAAATGACCATGCATTGCACAGCAGGGTTTTAGCCTTCACCTCAAAGGCTGAGGCAATAAGAAGAGGGCTGTTGTTTGTCACTCCTCAGCTTTGCATCAGAATGAAGGCTGATCTCACCATTTTGTTTGGGGCAGTCTTCGTGCCAGGGTGACTCTATCCATGGCAATGGAGCTACACTGGCATAAAATGGAGTGAAGGACCTGTCCTCAAGAGCTTCTCCTGAATCAAAGGACAAAATGATTTACAATGAACTCCTTGGACAGGAGGTTACAGGACCTCATTCATTTTGGCCATTCTGTATTTGGTGAGTTCTGTTGGTTCTAATGCAGTCCATGCTGGCTTAAAAGGAGCTTGGCTGCTGAAGGTACTTCAAGATCAGATCCTTCATTGTCATCTGTTGTGCTGGAAATTTCCAGGAGTGTTTGAGTTTAGCTCATATTCGTCATCTTGTCTTCTTTATGGCATTTATGGCTTTTCAAAGACCAATACTCTTACAAAAAGGACCATTGAAATCAGTGCTTCACAGTCTTTACAAGGCACATTAAAACAAATTCTTATTATTGAAAAATGGAATCAATGAGATTTTTTTTCCCATTTGTTTGCAGCAGAATAAATCTTGAGAGGCTAGACAATTCTAAAGCTTTTCAGGCAGGAGTGAGTGACCACAGCAAACACATAAACAAGACACAAGGGTAGGTTAGGGCTGGACTCCAGCAGCTCTGTCTTCTCCTTTGCCAAGCACTGGTGAATCACAGACAAGAACTAAACCAGAAAGCCAAAAGCAATTAGAACAGAATTTTATTATTTGTTCCTCAGAACCATCCCTACTTTTACAATGTCTGTGTATTATGGCTTTTGCAGTGCCAAGATGTGCCTGTGGTATGCTTTATGGCTTCAGTGAATTCAAAGAGGTGGATTAGTTTGGGGCTGCCAGGACCAGTTTACCTGTGCAGCTGCCACTCTCAGTACTGATGGTTTTTGGGATCCTGAGCCCTGCTTTCAGCCAGTACAGAACATCAGCACTGTGGTTTTGCACTTAATCAGCCACATGGATGTGTTAATATTGGAGTGTGCTGAGGACCATGAACCTGCTGTTCATGCTGTTGCATCTCAAGTCTGAATTTCAAGTCAGACAATTCAACCCTGGAATTAAGCCAAGATGTGCTTTGATGCTACTGATGGCTTGCTTTTGCATTAAAAAAATAGCCCAGTATATATATAGTGATTATTGAATATTTGTTTATATACTTTTTTGTTGTTTAAAAAGGACTAACAATACTGCTTTCTTTTGTAGTATTTTGATATATATTTGTAATACCTGTTAATATATTGTCCTTACATATTGTCTCTTGTGTTTTTATTTCCTGATACTGCTCAGTTGTTAATGCCAGCTTCTGCAGAAGTGCTGTGCATTTTGGGAGCTGGTGTTCAAGCATACAGCCATTATGATATCTTCACAGAACTGTTCACATTTAAAGAGGTAACAGACACATCTTAAGAGGATACATTTATTTTTCTCTACTATGTTGCATAATTCATTATAAAAAAAAGTACGGCCAGTGAAGTTGTATCAGGTCAGGCTGGGATGGAGTTCCTGTTCCCCAGATCAGCCCTCACAGTGCTGTGCCCTGGCAGCTCAGAGGGTCTTATAACACCCCAGTGTTTTGGCTACTTCTGAGCAGTGCTCACACACCATCAAGGCCGTCTCTCCAACATTTGTTTCTGTTCTATTAAACTGCCTTNGGGAGGGGGGGGGGAGTGATAAAACAGTTTTGTGGGCACCTGGTATCCAGCCATGGTCAATCCACCATAAAAGTTAATCATATTTTTTGTTTCTATAGAATCTGAGAACAGTTAGAGCAGCAAGAATTTATTGCTCAAATGTTGGTATTTGAAAAGAAAAAAAAAGATTGGAATCAAAGTTGTTTCAGCTAGCTTTTTGTCTGAGGAGATTCTGCTGTATATGCCATACTTGAATAAGCTTTTTGTGACTTCCTCTTAAATGTATTTTTTAGAAATATTTGCATTTTATAAGAACAGCTCTACAAGGAGATGTTATTCTGGCATCGCAAAACAGGCATTCAAGTGTAGCTGAACACTCATGAAATTTACTCTGTTGTACGATAAAAACATTAAAGGAGAGAAAACCCCCAGCCTTTAGCCAACATTTAACTATCTACTGAAAACTTAAATGAAGTGTTCTGTTTCAGCAAGGAGAACTTCTCCAAGCTGATCTGTGTTTGTTTTGTTTGTTGTTCTCCCTGGAGGTGAGGATATGGAATCGCACCCAGGAGAAGGCGGTGAAGTTTGCAGGTTCTGTCGGCGGTCCCGTGCGGGTCTGCTCCTCCGCCCAGGAGGCGGTGACAGGGGCTGATGTGATCGTGACAGTCACCATGGCAACGACTCCCATCCTGTTTGGGGACTGGGTGAAGCCAGGTGCCCACATCAATGGTACGTTCTGTTCCCACTGGGTACAGCAGGTGTTTATTAGCACGTTGTTTGGCATCTCCATCTGTTGAAAAGCAGTTCTCTGTGCTAAAGAATGGATGTTCTTTACATTTTGACTTTTCCTCTTTAGTGAGGACCATTTTTTCCCAGCCCTGTCCTCCTGGAGCCAGAATGCCTGCATAATCCTGCAGGGGATTTTTGCTAGAGCATGGGATTTGCTCTTTTCTCTTTGTGGTGCATCATCTTTGCCCTCATGTTGTCATTTTTTTCACCTTGCTCTCCATTTAAATAACCAACACAAATATTCTTATTTCCTAAGTAGTTACTGCTCATTGTTACGTTGCCCTGGTGGCGTCATCTTTTCTTCCATGAATTTTGTCATCTCTATTTATTTCTTTTGGGGCTGATCACACTAATTTACTTTCTTACTTGAGTTCTGAAGATGCAATAACTGAGTTAAGAACATCATAATTTAACCTCTAATTATAGTGAGGTTTGGTGGGGTGCTTGTTTTTGTTGCCTGCCTTGTAATGATGTTGCCACACTATTGTTTGGAGTCTCTGGACGTGCCTCTGTTTGTTTATTTTTATTAACTGTGGGCCTTGTTCAGATGACCTTGTGCACTTTCCAGAGAGCAATGGTAATAGGACAAAAGCAAGTTCTCAAAGGGAACAATTTAAAGAAAGGTCCCACATTCCAGGAGCATCCTACCAATTTTTCAAACTCAATTTAATCCTTTGTCATTGAAAGTTGTTGTCTGTGTTGTGTCATGGCATGGAAGCCAGAAATACAACAAAATCAATTAAGGTTCACAGACACTGAGGTGATATAGACACAAAGACCTCTCTCCTTTCCTTGCCTTTTTTTGCCCTTCATTGAGACATTTGTACTGTTCAAAGAGGCATTTGAGCCACAAATGCAAATTTAGAAAATGCAAATTTACTGTTCCTTAAGAATTGGACATGCAAAAAAATATCTGAATACAGTATAAATTGATAGCTCTTTTAGTTTTCGTTGGGTTTGCTTGTTTTTTAAGCCCATAACAAGTTGATAATGATCTTGGTGCTGTGTTAAAAATTAAGCTCCATGATTTGTTTCCAGTTTTTCTGGGTAAATGATAGTCTAATAAAGGTGTGTAAAATTCATTTAGTAATGATCTGATGAAAACAAGGGTGTAAGAGATAACTGAAGAAGGGAGAAGACTTTTGTTTGCCTCAGCTCCTCAGACCCTTCTGACAAGGATACTTAACTGATATATCAAATCCTAAATGGCTTTTTTTTTGTCCTATCAGTCAGTATTTCTCCAAGGCTAACACTGGATTTTTTTGTACATTACATTTCCATAATGGTGTTGATTGTTACTTCACATGTATCTTTTGAACAAAAGGTCGTTTGAATTTGTTTTCAACATTGCTCCCCAGTTTATCAGTTTTGTTGCTTTAGCTGTTGGAGCAAGCAGACCAGACTGGAGAGAACTGGATGATGAGCTGATGAAGAATTCCGTTCTGTTTGTGGATTCCAGGGATGCTGCTCTTACAGAATCAGGAGATGTTATTTTATCAGGGGTAAGACTTTCTGAAATGATGGGTTTTATTTTTGTGGCAATTGGCTTGCATTTGAAGTGAGTTGGTATTGATGATGTCCTGCACTGAAACTTTGCCATCAAATATAACTGGTAACACTTTCCAGGCAGAGGTTGAAAGAATAACTGGTTTCAAACTGTGACTGCTCTGTCTGTGGCCAAATCATGCATCTACCATTATATGACACCATACTACAGCAGCATGTTTTCAGCACTGGCTTTTGATGATAACAATGTATTGCTGTTGAAAGGCCAACATTTCCTACAGTGTTTGGTTATTGTAAATATTCTTCAGATCTATTTATTGAAACCTGTAACTTTCTTCCCATGAGATTTCAGTGTGATTGACACTGAATGGACCAGCCCAAAGAATGGACCACATAAGCCAAGCAGACAATGATCTGCACAGATTTGCCAGCGGGGACTCTTTGAGGTTCAATGGAGTTCTCTTTTTCTCTTTTAATGTGTCTGCAGAATAAATATGATTTATACTTTTGAGGTTTAACATAAGAGCTCCAGATATGGTAATGTGTGTGGAATCCCATGTGTTTTGTTGGACAAGTAACAAGCTATCCACTGTAAAAAAACTTACCTCCTGAGGAAAGTCTGCCAGCTGTTTTTCTTTGAAAACCATTCTGCTCCTCTGATTTCTGTCCAGTTTCTATATCATTTGTCTGAATGTTGATCTGCTTCACCATGGAAAGTAATCAGTTTTGGGATGCAGCACTGGAGGAGTTCTTTCTTTTTAAGTCACTCAGAAGGAAAGGTTTGGGGTTTTTTTCCTCTTAATGTATGTATGGGTATTATGTTTTTGTATAAATATTTTTTTTTTCACAGGCGGAGATTTTTGCTGAGCTGGGGGAGGTATTGACGGGTACAAAACCAGCCCTGCCTGAGAAAACAACAGTGTTTAAATCGTTGGGTAAGAACAACCCCTCCTGTGTCCAAGTCTGACAGAAAACAATGCCTTGTTCTTCATTAGGTTCCCCATGCGTGGGAAAGCTGCTGATCATCTTCAGAACTGCTGTGGCAATGCACTGTCCACAAGAAAGTAGACCGTGATTTGCATTTTTCCTTTTTATTTCCCTTCTTATTTATCTAGCAGGATTGATGTAATGAAAAGTGATAGGAAAGCAGGCAAACAATAGAAGTCCATTTTCCATTTCAAAGTTGTTCAAGACATGACTGCAGTATTTATTAGTAGAGCTCCAGCCCGACTGCCTTGCTGTTCCACCCGTGGGGTCTGTCTGACCTGAGACAATGTGGCAGTGTCCTGTGGGGCTGGGCTTTGGAAAGGGGTGGCACTGGGGATGAATTACCATGCTCTGAGCTACATAACATCTCCAAATGGGCCCAGTTTTGATATGAACACTGAAAATTAGATTCCTACTGTTCTGTTAACTTCTTACAGCACACCCAATGCTGCATGATGGCTATGGAGTTTGAATGTAACTCTGTAGGTGTTTGGGATGGGAAATAATTCCTGTTCCTGTCCAGTTAGATAATCTCCTGAGTCTTCCTGTTTCCTTCTGAAGCAAAATTATTTTTACTACTGAATAACCGTTTGAAGGTAACTTCAATTCTTTTTCAGGGATGGCAGTTGAAGACACAGTAGCAGCAAAATTTGTTTATGATGCGTGGTCAGCTGGTAAATAAAGAGAGAAGACTACAGTGCCAGTGAGGCCAAGAAAATAATTTGCACATAGCTTCCTTGAATCCTGTGTTAACAAGAAAGGCACCAATCCTATCTGAATAGTCCCTTCTAGAACATTCAAGAAGGAAAAGTAAAATGTCAGCAATACACTAATTTCTAAAGTCTTCTAATTTCAGGTATTAGATACTTGCGATATTGCTAATAAACGTCTCTCTGTAGCAGCAAGAATTAGATGTTTGCAGTGATACTAACAAGGGTATCTTTACATATTTTGGTATCATTATGGAATCAATGCCTTTCCTCCCTAATTATTTGTGTAGCAGAAGCCTGTGTGTAGATTTCATGTTTTTTTGGAGGGATAATTCATTCTGGTGTAAAATACATCAGTTTGAAGAATGGACTCTGGCATCATATTTACCTGTGATGGTACTTTAAATGCAGCTGTGGGTTTCAGTGCACCAGTGACAGTGGCCTTGTCTTCAGCCTCCTAGGTACACAGCCCACCTCTAACTCCTGGACACAACTTCCCTTCCAGCACACACACTGGAAGCCACCATTTTTTTACCCCTTGCAATCCCCGTTCCTTTGCACTCAGACTCAGCGTTTTTTCAGTTAAGAGCCCAGTTCTGAGTGGGGGTTTATGTAAATAACCATCTCTCCTTGCAGTTAGGTTTCTGCTCAGTACCTCCCTTAGTACCTGCCTCGCTGGATATTGCCATTTTCATTTTGCAAGGAGTCACACAGAATGTGAGAACTAATATGTGTTTTGCTTTAACTTTTATCTGTATTCTGTAGGGAGATTTTGCTATTAATCTATGGCCTCTAAGTTGTTTTTCTAAGCTTATTGAAGGCTGGAACCACATAAACTGATTTCAAGTATATAGGCAAATATTTTAAGTTTGGCTGTACCATGCTTCAATTGCTAGTTGTTCTATTATCACAGATATTAGCTGTGGCAGGAATTTTCATGATCCTTTCCTGGCAGAGGAACCCAGTGACAGAAGGAAAGGTTCCAGTTTTGTGCTGTTATGCAACTGCCTTGCAAAAGAGTGAGCATCTACTGAAAAACAGCTATTGCCCTGGAAACAAATTCCTATCTCAGGCCCACAAGTTGTGCCTTGTGAAATTTTATTTTCTTTTGCATATTATTTCACGCAGGCTATTAAGTGTTTCTTCATGCTGTGGAAAACAGGGATGACAAGGCGTTTTATAACATGCCAGTAGAATAGAGCAGAGCAACAGGAAGGAGGGTCAGGAGCAGCTGGCATTAAAGCCCTGGAGGGTGCATAGGGAAGTGTAGAAGAGGTTAATGAGTACAGTGCAGGTGTGATGTAAATAATACTCCTAGTTGTAAGCCTGGTGTAAGCTAGTTGGAAAATGTACTGAGTGGCAGAGGTAGCATAGAAAGGTACCAGACCACTAATAGGGCTGAAGGACGTTTCATGTGGATCCAAACTGAACTCCACTGATCCTGTTTTTTCCGTCAGAAAGAACAACAGAAATTTCTCTATGAGCTTTTGCATTTCAACTGTAGCAAAATTACTCTTCTGATTTTACGTATCTTGTTTCTTTGGTGTAACTTCTGAAGTATTCAGAAGTTTATGTGTTGACTTAGTTTGGTACTTCAGTCATGCAGAACTACACTAACCTGAGGTAAACATGGAACCAAACTATGCTCCATTATTCAAGAACTCCATAGAAACTTGCAATTAATAATTATGACAGTAGTATCCCAGTTCTGTGCCAGTGTTAAATTTGTAATTTGAAGTGAGATGTAGTGTTTGGGAAGAAGACAAGTCCAGTTTATTTTCACATGTACTCCCCTACAGACTATGCCCTTTAAAAAACTAAAGATCTGTTTCTGAAAACCCACATTACTCTCAGCTTCATTGGCAGTGGGAGATTTTGGGAGCCTGGCTTCAGTGTTGTACCTCTGATGGCATGAAGAGGATTTGGGTCAGTTACAATGGGAATTGCTTGGATGCCACCTTTAGATTTTTCGAGGGGAAATGATAGCATCGATTTTTGTTTCCTTCTCTTACAAATTAGTGGATCATAAAACTCTGTAACTTGCATTTATATTAAAATTAAATAGCTACTGCTGTTTTTCTTTGACTTTCATTTTGTTGTATGTTGGAACCCAGGGGGTTCCTATGATGCCTTTGGCCGACCCAAAACCTGGTCAGGAGGCTTTTCAGCCTTGCCAGAGGTGTCAGAGACCCTGGAATGATACTAAAAATACCTGTAACTCTGATTCTAACCCATGGAACAGGTTGTCAGCTTTGTATGAGGAATTTCAGGTCACAAAAACTTAGATAGTAAAATAGTAGTAGTTATAAGTAAAAAGAAGGTAATTTGAATGTATGTACAGGGGGGTTTAGGGCCCTGTACAGGGGGGTTGGAGATCTGTACAGGGGGGTCTGAGGCACAAGATGGAGGATTTTTACACCTGGCATGTTATCTTATGTTCTTCTTCATAACCTCCATCTTCTTGGTGATGCTGGCACTTTTGGATTGGTTTGACACAGATCTGGACATGGTGATGTGAGGGGCGTAGATTGGTACTTAACTGTAAACATTTAATACGTAGTTTTTAGTATAAAAGATTACAGCTCACCCGGGGCGGGCACAGTGTGTCTCTGGACGCGTTTTGTGTCAACCCTGGCAGGGCAGAGAAATCTCTCTTTGATAAGGAATTAATAAACTGCCTTGAGAACACGAACAAACGACTCCAGACTACTCCTTCAACAGCACGGGCCGGAAACCTGGACTTTCCTACATATTGCGGGGTCTCCTGGGGTTAAGGAGATCCCCGCATTTGTGGCGTCCCAGGCTGGGCAGGAAGACCACCACAATTGGCGTCCCAGGCTGGGCACAAGACCACCACAGTTGTCCATTTCTTTTCTGGTTTGTGGTTGATTCATTTGAAGACAAGAAAGAAAGTATTCAAGTTGTCGTAGTGACTGCTCTCTCAGTAAATATGTGATCACTGAATGTAAATGGAAGAAATAGGGAGTGCTCTGTTCCTCTGTGCTACTCAGTTTTGCAGTTGTCCCATACTGCACATTTTCTTAATGTCTGTCCAGTGCAGAGTATTAAATCCTTAAGGAAGGAGAACCTTTTACTTGGCAGGGCTGTGCTCATGTGAGATTGCCTGGTTTTATGATTTGGGTTTGGGTTCTGCTCTAGGATTGCACATGTGATGCATAAAGCCTCTCCAACTGAACTGAGCTATACAAATGTTCCTAAGGAGTCACAAGGAGTCACAGCTAGGATTCCAGTGCTTCCAAACTCTAAAGGAGACAAAAGGGTTGGTAAAAAAATCTGAAAACAGCAAAGCACGTGAGTGGAAAAACTTGAAATGTGAATCTTACTTTCTATTAATTTTTCCCCCATTTTTTTTCTACAGTGCTGCTTTGTACCATCCCATAAGAAAAGGTTTAGCACTGTTGCACTTTTTTTTTTTAATTAAAAAGAATAAAAATTAAAAATTGATTCAGTTACCTAAAAATAAAAGTGTCATATGAGGTGCTCTGGGGTTTCTTAGTCTCTGGCTGCAGTTTCTGGAGGACAAGGGACTCCTACAGGTCTGGTGCTGTTCCTTTTAGCTCCACAGTCACTGCAAATAGCAGAGGAGGTGCCTGAGCACTGAGGATGCTTGTGACAACAGAGTTATTTATGTACACATAGTCTCTGCTGTCCTCTCGGCTGTCAGAAGCTGCAGATGAGTAAGCACAGAGGCAGATTTTCAGTGCAATTTGGAGATCCTTGGTTCCTGGTTCCCCCTGCAGTGTGTCCCATTGGTGACAGGCATTTGCATACTTAGAGTTTTTAAAAGCATTTCCTGGACAGCTGAATCCAACCCACTTATTTAAAATCTGGCCAGAAGAAGGTGCATCATGGTCAGCTGTCTGCAGCAGAGAGGAGTCACTGGAGCAGCACAGCCCTGTGTGCTGGGGGTGTGGAATTCAGCTGCTGGACTGGAGGATGCAGAGGGGGATGAGGCTGGGCTGGCCTCAGCAGGAATGGGAAGCATCTGCATCTCCAGCACAGGGAAGGGGGATTGAAAATCCATCTATCCTATGCCTTCAAATATGAAAGATTAATTGCTTCCTTCTCGCTGTGTTAAACATTTGGGAGTTTCTTAGCCAAAATTAAAACAACCAGACAGAGT
>VXBU01019367.1:0-62865 GCA_013400315.1 Bombycilla garrulus | reverse complement strand
AACCCGCGCGTCGGGGGGGGGGGGGGGGGGGGGGGGGGTGTCTGGATTACTGTGCTGAGCACAGCAATCATGGAAGGTTGTACAGAACAGGACTTGGATGTGACTGCTTAATATAAGAACATATCAACCTGCTGTGTGCAGGAATCCAAGCAGGGAAGGATGCAGTATAAAGTCTACCCAAGAAAAGATATAATATACAAATCACAGTCGCAAGATGATATGGAAAGAAAAAATATAAAAAACCAGATCATTAACCAGGATTAGAGCCTGCAAATGCAGCATACCTCTAAGGAAAAAATCATAGCTGGCTAATGGAAAGCTACAAAAAGAGCTGTGAAGATAAATGTTCTCTCACAGCAGCACAGCTCATTTTCTTTTTTTATTTTCATGAGCTCTGTGTGATACACAGCTCTCAGGCTAAGGCTGACAACAACCCACAGAAAATGGTGTGTGATATGAATCCTCATTTCTGGGACTTTGCATGGCAAATGCAGTCTATAGGAACCAAGCTAGGGGTATACCAAAATACACCAAAAAATTTGAAAATTAAACCTCAACTTCTCATAGTTAAAGGTATTGCAGCCTTGATGACATTTAGGATATAATGGGTGCTAGCAATTGGATCCAGACTAATGAGACAAGAAAGGAATATACAACTCACGTTGAACATCTCTTGGGAAGATAGTTCATGTATTTTTAAATTACTGTCAATACACAAGTAAAAACTTTTCTGACAAAAAATATGAAACTTGTTGTAAGTTAGTCTTATTCACATTAATTCAGATGTGATTAGAATCAATAAACCACAGCTAAAATCAAGATTCAGATTCCTTTTCTAACATACCACCAGTACCAGGAAAAGTGGTTTTACTGATCTTACAGAAGCAAATGGAGAAAACTCAAAGCTCTCAAGCTCTGAGAATGCTCTTTGCATTGTGGTTTTGGAGAAGAAAGGAAGGCCTTCATTAAGGAATGTAGCGGGCCTGGCCTTCACTGATACTTGAAATTATCTGGACCAAAAGAAATCCAATTCACATAAACAGTTCAGGGAGAAAAACTTTTTGGGTTTTTATCTTCACATTCTTGCTTTTTGGCAAAATATACTTTACTTAATATCCTGTTCAGCACAGAGAGAAAAATTGTTATCCTTGCTGTGCTTCCTAAAGCAATTGGTAACCTCTCTGCCCATGGCTTTAGCAGACCTCTGAAAAGAGTTGCACTCTCTTTGGAGAGAGAGAAAGGTAATGAATCAGTGTGTAGGTTGCAACAACAGGTATAATAATTTATAAGCAAGTATCTACAGTTTTTCCAGGGTTCTCGAGTGCCTGTTTTCTTTTATTCACAGCATTCAGGACTTTCTTTCTTGGCCCAAGCTCCATCTGAATGCTCTGTAGATCTTCATCAGAACATAGCATCAGGGCATCTAAATCAATTTTTTCTCTCATGAAGACTGGAAGAAACTCATCCAGCATTTGTGATGCCAGAAATACCTCAAGGGGTGTATTCTCTGTTTCCTCATCATCCCAAATGACTTCTTCCTCATTCCAAGGGACATCAGCACTTTTTTCAGCATCATCTTCCCTGCCATTCTCAGCATTTTCATACTGAAAGAGCTCACTGGCCATTGTAACTCTCATACCTTCTTTCTCAGAAGACACAGTTTCAGGATTTACCTCTGCAGCCAAATTCCTTCCAAACACAATCTTGCCAAGACCTGGCCGCTGAAAAATGGAGAGCTGACTGTCATTACCAGCAAGGTTTTTCTCTTCAAGGTCATTCAGTAATTCATCTTCCTCTTTCTCATCAAACAAATGCATCACACTTCTCCTAGCCGTATCATCCTCTTGGTCACTTCTTTGCATTTCCTGCTTTCTTGTGCTGTCAGCTGTCTTTTTTGACTTGAGTTTCAAGGTATCTTTCAGGTTTTTGGTTAAAGTACTTGTGGTACTTGAAGCAAATAGACCGGGCAATTTTACCCTGGAGTGCGTTCCTTTGGAAGAATTCACTGTGCCAACCTTTTCTTTAATATAATTCCGGTTCATTTCATGCTGGTGTTTCTCTTGGCGCTTCTCACATTCCTTGATTTGCCTCTCGACGTTCCTCTGGGCCTGTGCCTTTTGTTTGGAGACCTTCTTTGGATTCAGCAAGTTCTGCTCAGTGGCGGCTTTGTCCAGGATCTGCACGCACTCCTTGCGGTCCCTGCTGGCAGCTGCCTCCAGGGGAGTGCGCAGGTCGTTGTCCAGAGCAAAGATGTTGGCACCAAAGTTGATCAAAAAAGAGACACAGTGGATGTGGCCATTGGAGGCAGCGTGGTGCAGGGGCGTGTTCCCCCAGATGTCACACTTGTCCGGGTCACCCCTGGCAGGGAAAACAGCACACAGTGAGCTGGGCTACCCTCACTGAGCTCTGCAGTGGCGCTGAACAGACACTGAACATGTCACTCTGTTCTGCTCTGAGGAGAACAGCCCTGGGACAACGGCTCAGCTTGGCTCCAGCCACTGGAACAGGGCTGTGCCCACTTACACAAGCCCTGAGCGTGGCTGTGTGTGTGGTATGAGCTCCAGTTCCTGTCCTGTGAGTTACACAAGTTCACAGGGCTGACTGTGACTGCATCTTCCCATAAGGGAGCCAGGGCATTTCCTTTGTCATCTCAAGGTCTGGCAACTAAAAGTGGGCTCAGGCTTTGATTTAGTCCCATTGGAATTACTGGCAGTGCTGTTTCAAGAACATTTGCATGGGATATTTTAAAGTTCTCTTTGTGATTCCTTCCTTTTGCATATCAAATACACAGCAATATTAGAAGGTTTCCTTACTGGCCACAGTGATACACACTGAATGAGCTCCTGCAGTAACTTTTTAGGTAGGAAATAGGTAAATGATGCGGAGTAAAGCCCTGATTACCCATTTGTCCACTGCTATTAGTTTAAGCCCAGATAGATGCCATTGTTTTTCAACTCTTTTGTTCTCTGTAAGCTGCTTTTACTCATGATGGTTTGAAAAGCAGAAGTTCATTTGAAAATAAAATGCCACATTTTTTAATTGAATTTAAAGCCAGTGAAAAGTATTGCTTGATTTTTAACTCTTGGACTGACCTCACACGAAACTACTGCCTGCAGACAAGAATCAGCTTGAATATTTAGATACACATTTAGCAAGGGCAGCCTTAGCAATGTTTAGAACTGAGCTTATGTCCTCTTGTGACCAACCTACAAGGCAGCCACAGAAGCCCAAAGCCTTTATTGACTTCAGAGCCAGGGATCAAATTTACAAGGAGAATTTCTACTCTTGGGAGTTTGAGCATTTCAGTGACTCAAAGGTTGGTGCCACGGCAGCTGCATGTGAAAGACATGGTACGTCCTGTCACAAAATGTCCTTCAGGCACTGATCTCTGCTTTGGGACTACAGGTTTGTTGAGGGCCAGATCTGAACATATCCTTCAGCTTGAGCTGCCCTAGGCAGGAGCAAGGTCAGGGGTCCGGCAGAGCCAACTGAGCCATGGGAGCTCAGGCTTTGCTGCAAGGAGGTGGCAGCTGAGGATCAAAGTTTCTCCACTCAGACACATGGAAGCCATGTGTCCATATTTCTGCTTTTGTGGCTGTGCCCTGGGGAGCTGCCTGGCTGTGGCTGGGCGTGCCGGGTTCCTGCATTCCCACATTAGCGAGCTGACTGCGGTGCCCTGAGCCTGGGTCACCCGTCCTCCCCACGTCCCCTCAGAGCTGTTTGTGGTCTCTTTTCCCTGTGGAACCTGCCAGCCTTTGAGTCTCAAACAATTGACAAACTCAAGTGGCTGTTCCCAGCTCAGTGGGACTTTAGACAAGGTTTGACATCTACTCTGGGTTCTCATACTCCTCCTTTCCCTGCTTTCCCAAAGAAAAGGCTCACACAAAAGAGAGCAATTCTGCTATTAGGTCTTGCCTTTATTCGTATACCTGCAAGGCAAGCAGAGAAAATGTCTCCTGACGACTGGGAAGACAAATAATTTCAAGATGAAAGTGGTTTATTGTTAGTATTGCTAACTTTCCAAGGGCCAAAGCTTGAGAGTCCTGAAATCTGCAATTACTCTAAAGAAAATTGCCCTGTACCTCAGGGCCTCTGTCAGGAAACCCTTCAAGGAAAGGATGAATTTGTAAAAAATAATTAAAATACTTTCTCACAAGATATATTAACTGACTAGAGAACAGCTCAAATATCTTCTAAAATTCAGCTTCTCCCCCAAAAAAGTGAGAATGCAGCCATGCCTCTGACATGCACATCTTGCTGATTGTGTCCAGAAATCTTAGATTAAAATAGAGGTAAACACATATGTTTGAAAAATTTGAGGTGATACTGTCCCAAAGCTGTCCTCTACCAAGAAAAACTTAGAAATATATGAAATAACAAATACACAGAAATTTTGATCTTTGTGTCATCTACTGTGATTTCTGTCAGCTTATGTGGTAGGAGATATATTTTTCACTCAAATTTTGAAAAAAAATTGCGATTTGTTCCTTATCTAGTTGTTCTGGCTTGCAGGTGTTCAGGGACAAACAAATACAAAAGTATTTCCTGGGAGCTGCCTTAATTGCACAAGTTGAAAAACTTGTCAATCTATTTTTGCTTCTCCTGAGGACACAGCAACAACCATGCAGTCCAAAGGTCTTTTTCATTGTGATACCACAGCCACACCTGAGCCCAATGAGCTATAAAGCAAATCTATAGAAAAAAAAACAACCATTTTTTCAACTCCATTTTTAATGAAAGAAAACTCAGACAGTTATTTAACTGTTCCCTGCAATCTGTTCACTGTTCTGCAAAAGAACATATTATTGTATCCCTACACAAGAGAAGATTTTCTGCTATTAGGTGTTGTTACAGAATAACAGCTTAAAAGGTAGGCTCTGAGCAAGAGAGTACTGATGGTGGAGAGGCAATTACCATTTCAATAAGATATTTTAACCATGTAAGACATTTAAACGATACAGACATTTTGTTACTAGAAAATAATCTAGAAATACCTTCCCTTCATTTTTTGCCTTTTTTTTTTCCCCTTTTTCTTAATGGTTGTGCTGGTTTACAAGGGTCCTATCACAGCTTCTGAAACGGTATTCTCAGTTTTAACATAATGGTATTTGTTAAAAAATCAGAGAAATTACCATTTTAGATATTACTGGCTCAAAGCTATCTCTTGAGACTTGCCTCTGGACAGCATTAAGTCTTCAGAAACACCTGCTAACAGAAATTTGGAAGCAAATGGGAGATATTTTTTGTTTCAAATTAGGGATTTTTCTATAAATCCTGTCTCAAGATATCCTCAAAGGTTGCTGACAACCTTCACCAATGAGGAATGGAGAGGTGCCAGGTCCCTGCCTCTACAAGCTGCTCTCTGCAGGCTCCACACACGATGTAGTCCTGTGGGTGCTGATGTGTTTTCACTGACAGACCACCTGAAGAATTCTTCAACCCCTGTCTGAGAAAATAATGAAGAGACCTGCCTGCAGGCTCTGGACCTAAACCACTGCCACTTATAGAAACAATTTTTGGCAATGCATTGAAATAAATTACTGTGATTTTCAGCCTTTTGAGCCTGAGGTCATTGTGGCATTAGAAATAGGATAGAGTAGTTGTGGTTCTGAGGCCCAGGCTTTAAGCAGTGGAGGCTGGCTGACTTACCCCCTCCGGCAAATGACTTCCAGAGCTTCCAGGTACCCGTGGTAGGCTGCCAGGAGGGTGGGGGTCATCCCATCTTCATTGGCAGTGTTGAGGTCTTTCCTAGTGGCTTCTTTCAACAGGTCCACATTGCCATCGGCCGCTGCTTGGTGATACCTGCTCGACATTTTCAGCAGCTTTCCCAAAGCAGCTCTGAGTGATATCTGGGCTGTACAGTCACTCTTCCATAGTTCATTAATGATTACAAGCTGAGACGTCCCTGTGAGGAGGGGAATGGGGAGGCAAAGTTCATCCTTGCAGGCTCTTTGTCTGGAGATCTGCATAGGTCACGAGGCTGTGGTGCTTGCATTTCCTGGTGTCTTGGGCTGAAGACAGTTATCTGCTGGGAAAGGTAGAATTCTTCCTCAGAACCCCCCCTCTCTACGAATTACTGAAATTAAGCGGCCTTTAGGTAAGATATGGGGAGGAATAATAGTTTTTTATTAATGAGTATAATAAGATATAAATGAACAATAACTACGGTATTAATAACAACAACTACTATAAAGAAAAAAGAAAAAAAGGTCAGGGACACCCCCACCCTGCGGCAAAGCTGGCAAGAGGGATGGGGAAGGTTTTGCTTCACGAACCCTGTAGGCAGTCTGTAGTCGTAGATGGCTCCGATGGGCTCCTCTGAGGAGAATGGAAGAAGCTCCGAGATGGAACGCAGGAGTTCTGGTGCAGGGATGGATCAGATGGGTCCCAGCGGGGCAAGCAGAAGCAGCAGCAGCAGGAAAAAAAAACAACGGCCTTTTCTTTTCTAAGCAATCATAGCTCTGAGTGTCCTTTCTCCTCGAAAAACTAACGCGGCAATGACCCTTCTTCTCTTTCTTCCCCCTTCCCGGCTCGGCAAGCCTTTGTCTTGCAAGTATACTTAAGCATCGGCCATCAGGTTCCCCCGCAACAAATCGGACAAAAAATTCCATAGGTAGTAAAGAGAACGGAAAAAAAAAACAACACCCCAATCTCCCACACCTGGAAAGTGGATCTGTCATGTACAGTTTGTTGCATAATCAATAACTTAGAGAGGGGATCCAGTCATCTTCTCTGTGTCTTTGCCTGACTATTCTGTGGACATTGCAAAAGCACTTTAATCTACAAAAAGAACTTCAAAAAAACCTTCAAAAGGCCAGTTTCACTCCAAGTAATAAAGTATTCCTGAGTCTGATGGGAGGAAATGGATGAGTAATTACATTTACTGGTGAAGCCCTTTGTAACCCATCTTTTACTGGGATGCTGTATTTGAAAACAAGTCACTCCCCTGCCAAACCAGGCACTTCCATGGAACCATTTTGTGTACAAAGACTGGAAATGATGAACAGGGTGATGTTCGGATAAAATCCCCAACAAGTCACAGCTGGCAAAACCACAGCTGTGTAAATTGCATTTCATCAGGAGGTCTTCAGGAAATTGGCAAATATAAAACTAATCTGATAGGTATTTTAATCTCTGTTTAGATGCAGAAAAAATGTGCAGGATTTCCTCAGGATACCACAGGGAATTCCAGAAAAGGAAACATGATGGGCCTCCACCCACTGTCCCACCTGGGCACTGTGGCCCTTGCCTGGGAATAGATGGGTTCATCCCCCATCACAAATAATGATTTCTTGATTTACAAATAATTTCCCCTGAGTTCAGTGGCATTAAGGGCTACCTCTACAAGCAGAAACTTATAGAATTAGACTAACTCAAACTCTTAAGTTCAAGAGAATTACTAAGAGCAAGCCATACAAAAAGCAGGTTTTCAAACAGCAGCTGAAAAGTTGGTAAGAGGCTATAGCAGCTTCCTGCAGTGCTGTGAGCTCAGGGTTCTTCTGGCCACATTCACATAAACATTACTTTTTGCCAAGCAGTTTTCTGTGACTCACTGAATTAACCTGGATCTCAGAGACTCTACCCTCAGCAATTAGCAGTAGGGTTTTGTTGCTTGTTGTGCCCCCATTAGAGAATCACAAACCAACTCCTTGCTCAGCGTTGGTGCAATCCCCAAATGGAATTCTGCCACCTCATTTACATCCCATAATTCTGCCCCTGTGACACACCACAGACCTCTCAAAATGGGCTTTATCTCTTCATTATTTTCTCGGACCGGGCTTGAAGAGCTCTTCAGGAATGAACTTGTACCAATTTTTTTTTCCCATGAGGGCAAGGAGAGTCAGTCAGATCCCATGACAGGTTCGAATCTTTGAATAAACAGCTCTAGGTCAGAGCAAAGCAAAGCCCTGGTCATCCCTCATGGCACCCCCAGTCACAGCTGTGTCCTGCCATCTCAGGGCAGTCAGGATGGGCTGTGCCTCACCCAGGCCAACCTCCATCCCCACTTTAGAAGACAGTTTCACTCTCAGCCCTTTCTCAGGTTCCCTGCACCGCATTCATAGTTTTCCAATAAAAATGGAGCCATTTATTCTGTTTTCTATTTAACCAGGCTCAGCACAGAGCTAAATTTACAGCTACTAGAGAAACCAGCTATTGCAGAACAAAGATAGGTAATACATGGATATATAAAAGTACTTATAAAATTAGCTGTTTCTTAATGCCATTGAATTTTGTTTCTTTTACTAGGCCTTTTTTCAGGGGTAAAATGATCACCATTCACATGCTGCATATACCACCAGTGCCTGGTAGAAGAGAGGAAACATGATACACCCATGAAAAGTGATTTGGTGGCAGAAGAGTCCTTTCAATTTTCAAGATCATTGGTTTGTTTAATTTGCTTTTCTCTTAATTAATCCAGCACACAAAGTGTTGATCTTAGAGTGATTTTTATAAGTAACTTGTGAAAATATTGATTTTAAACTTATGCTGTATAATGCTAAGTGGGAAACTATTGTTCCAAGTTTTAATTAGAGGTAAAGAAAAACCCATGTCAGTTGGGGAGAAGCTTCAGGACGTCACAAACTTTATTGTTATTTCTATCATAAAAGTGGGCATCACAAAAAAGAAAGAAAAAATAAAAGACCAAACAAAATCTTAATCTGTTTTTAAACTCCTGGTACTTGTTCATCTTTGTCCCATCCAAAAACCTCAACTTGTAATGGAATAAATGATTCAACATCAAATGAGCTAAATTTCTCAGCCTGAGTGGAGAATATTCTTTTGAGACTAAAGCTCAAAACTGTGAACTTTTTAAACTCCCTTTATAGTTAGAATGAAGCTTTTCTCTTTGTGTTTGAAAAGAACTTCAGAACCATTCCACTTCCAATTGAAATGTCTTGCCAGGCTCAAGAGAAACTCTGTTGTGATGGTACATGTTGTTGTAAACTAATGAATTATTTTACCAGCAGCTTTGATTTGTTATTGGATTTCCCTGTGTATATGGGTATTACTCTATTGATCTGAGAACTTTCTCAAATTAAATGTTGCCAGTTAAACAAAGTTTAGATTGAAAGGCTGAAGCATCACCAGTTAGATTGTTGTAGATAACTTGGAGCATAACTGCACAGTGATGTTGCATGTTTTGCATGAGGTATTATCCAGCACAACATTTCCTCATTGCAACTTTTATAAGCAACAAATGTGGTATGGTAAAGGCCATGCAAGGGGAGGCAAGTAAGTTTCTGCTTGCCTAACGAGATCTTTGGAACTAATGGGCTTAGAGAAGAATAAAATTAGTCACACTGGGTAATCGTGGCTACACAATTCAGAGATGATGACAACATTTAAAGCAACAATAAGAGCTTATTTCTTCACTTCTTAGGGAGGCAAAACTTCTGTGCCCCAGGACACACTGCTGCTGGATGTCCTCTTGAGCAGCCAGTTCCCACAGCCAGGCTGAGCCTGACCCACACCAGGCTGAGGGTCACCCATGCCAGGCTCTGTGTGAGCCACACCAGCGCTGCCTGACACCCACCTGAAGTGATGCTTGTTCTGCTGTGGGTTCAAGGGCATCCCTTTCAAAGCCTGCACACAGTAGGGCTGGGAGCAGTGACGTTATCTGTTGTATCACAGGGACTTTTGCAGTTTTCACTGTGAGTGCTCAAAAGTAGATGTCCTGACCTGGCATTCAGGCTCTTTGTTAAAACATTTTCCTGGGTTTTGGGGATCTTGTCCTCCATGATATCTTCACCAGTGCTTCAAATAGTCCCAAGGAAAGCCATGTTGAGCTCATTGGTGTCTCAAATGCTTCACAGAAAACTCCACTAAAAAAAACCAAACAAACAACTGCCAAAGCAGACATGCATTTTTCTATGAAATATCTAGCATGGGAATAAAGTGAACACATTATGAGAGGACATTAAGAAAAGGATGTCTTCAAAATAGAAGGCAACAACAACCCCTGCTAAACACTTAGTATTAGCTTAAGGTCTTCTGTGAGCTGCTCCCCTTAAGGAGCAGCAGGTGTAAGTGTTCTGTTCCCTGGGCAGCAGAGAGGCGGCACCTGTGTGAGCCAGACTCAGGGCTATAAAACCCTCCCTGGGCAACCAAAGACCAAGCTTGTGGTGCCCTGAAGAAATGGGGTTTGAGCAGCAGTGCTGGAATACCTCAAGGATGTGGTAAGTGTGGTTTGGGATAGAAGGGGAGGTGGATACTTTCCTGGCTGCTTTCTCAATTGATTGATATTTTTTTTTTTTTTTTTTTTCCCTTACAGGTTGCTGCTCCTGTTTGGATTTCTGCTGTGCTTATCCCCTTGTGCTGGTGGCCTGGGGGATCAGGATCTTTTGGGTAATGTGCTCTCTCTGGGGTGGGGATGTGGGCTTTGGGTTTGCTTGGAGCTGCTTTTCCTCTGCCTTGGCATGGAAGGGACTCTGAAGGGTGATTGGCTGGGGGGGTTTGCAGGGTGTGTGCCTCCAGGAGGGTTTGCTGGAGCTTATGGTGGTCTTCCCTCTGCAGAGAATGTGACCTGTCGTAGGGATGGGCTGGAAGTTGAGTTTTCCAGAGAGCTTAGCAACTACTCCTGGCATGTGTATGTTGCTGGTATGTACTGCTGCTGCCCTGGCCCCTCCTGCTGAAACCTGCCTGCTGCGGGGCTAATCTCCCACATCCCTCCTAGATGTGGATGGTGAGGAGATAGTGTCCTGTGACCACACTGTGGATTATGAGAGGCTGATACTCAGTGTCCTGTTTGTCAACTGCACCAGCCTGCAGGTAAAGGGGTCTTCATCCTGGGAAGTTGCTGTAATGGAGTTAGGAGATGTTTAATTTTCTCCTTGGACAGCACTGAGTTTAATGGGGTTTTTATTTCTAATGTTCCTCAACACTGATACTTATACTTCTGATAACCTAGAGCTCTTCTAGCAGAATGCTTCATGCCAAAAGTTGAAAAGGAAAACCAACCCCAAAGCTATTGAAGTTCTTATTCTTTCAACTATGTATTAAATCCCTCAGAGCCTGCTGTAAGTCTTGTGTTCCCCTGTAAGGGACTTGAACTACTTGAGAGGTTTCCTTGTAGGGAGAATGGACCAGGTTCAAGAGTTTCAGAGCCTCAATCTATTTAAATGTGTGCTGACAGACAACTAACACCATATGCTGGTCATAGCTGTTGAGGTAGAGTAGTAAGTGGGAGGCCAAAACTAGTTGCTTTACCAATATGTGTTGCTTTTAGGTATTTGAAATACCATGAGACTCTGTTCTGCTGTTTATTGCCTTAGTTTTTTTGGACAGCTGAGTCTCTGGCACTAAAACCTGCTACTCCTTGGAGTTTTCCTCTTGACTTCTGCAGTTATCTTTGCATCTTCTGCTCTTCAACCTGACCCTGTGCCTTCCTGCTTTCCTAAAAAGCTCATCCTTTCCATTGGGCCTTTAAAACAAGAAGTCATATTGTCCTTGCACTAGTACAAACATATAAACAAACTGAGTTTAGTCCCAATGGATTTTAGCTGCCCTCATGCTGTAGTGAGTACTACTGCCTCTTTCTAATTAATGTCTTTTGTCTGTAGCATGGTCAGCACCAGCTGTGGTTGAAGCTGATGGTGAATGACACAATGGGAGAGGAAACAAATATCACCTACAGCACTCACTGTGACAGAACTCATGAAGATGAAGTCACTACTCCTGTGTTTGCTGGTGCAACAAACTGCACAAAAGACTTCATGGCAGTAAGTAGAGGAGTGGGAGTGCTACAGATCCTGCTCTGAAGCTTGCAAGGCAGGGTGGCTGTCTCCTGCAATTGTGTGTCTGGGATCTGCAGAAAGCTGGGGAAAGCTCCAGTGAGCTGCAAGGAGGTCTCTTGGCTTCATGTTCATGTTGGCTTGGCTGCTGGCTCTTTGTGGAGCTGGTTTGCAAATGGTCGTTAGTGATGTACCCAGCCTGGCTCCAGCCCTATTGCAGGGGAAGCTGGTGTTTGCTGTCTACTTAGGGAAGCTGTAGTAGAGATTTTGCTTTGTGCAAGATTTTGCTGCAAGCTCCTGCAGTCTAATGCTCATGCTGTGTTTCAGGTTACCTTTCCAGGACTCATTTCAAGTCTCAGTGATGAGCATGCGGTATGTTCCTTCCATCTTGTGAAGGGAGTTGGGGGGGAGCGCCTGAGGTTTTGGCATAAACTGAGCCTGACATCTCCAAGTTTGGGCAGGGACCTCTCTGATGAACTTGCCTTTTGTTGGGAAGCCTTGTTCTGCCCTGCCAATATGGGGAATTTGCCTGGAAAGCCTGGGAGGTGGCAGCCCTGGAGGGTGAAAGTCTTATGCCTTGATGCCTCTGTGCCTTCCTTCCCGAAGCAGGAATTTCTTGCTTTGCAGGTTCCAGCAAATTCAATGTCCTGGAATTTGTCAGTTGATGATGGAACCAGAATACATCAGCTAAGCCTTGGGCAAGCAATGCAGCAAGGATATAACCTTCTAGCTGATGGCCACAACCTGATCTTTCAGGTGGCCTTTGCTGCCACTGGAGTTGTGTCCTACATGGTATGTGAATGGAGAACCAGCACTGAGGAGTTACTCAGCCCCTACTTGGCCAACACTGCCTCCCTCCTGTAGACCTGGGGAAAGCATTTTAAGGCCAGGACTAGAGCTGATGCATGGCTGGGCTGGCGCATGCATCAGGTGTTTGGGATTGCACAACTGTCACTGAACTGCCTGAACTGAGGAGGCATGGTGGGCACCTTGCACAGCAGGACAGTGAGTGGGAATCTCCAGAAGCAGAATTCTAGCCAAAGCCAGTCCTGGGAACATATGACTGGCAGTCTCATAAGCAGCTCTTTTTAGAGAGGGTGAGGTGGGAAGGAACTGCTGTTGCAAACCTGAACCTGATGCAGTATGTGGCTGTGTGAAGTTGGCTTGGAATTGAGTCCTGTCTAACAAAGCTCCATCCTTTGTCAGCACAATGGTAAGGTGCTCTACACTGTGTCACTCAAGCTCATGTATGGCCCTCCTGAGCGCAGACTGACTGTGGAGTCAAGAATGCTTTGTGCTCCAGGTAATGCATGGAAAAAGCCAGAACCTGACCTCCTGTTGTCCCAGGGAAACTGATGTTGCATTTATCAAAGATGTTGTTGCAGGTCCAGCAATCTGTAATGCAACACACATGATTGTTGCCATCCCAGCCTTTCCAGGGATCCTTATGGATGTGGATGTAGAGAATAAGACCATCCCCATGGATCAGCTTCAGGAAAATGGAATCACTCTGGATGCAAAGAGAGGGGTCAGATTGTATATTAGCCGGGGAGTCCTGAAGTCCAGGGTGAGTTCTTCTCCTCGAGTCACAGGTTTTGGTGCGATAACACCTCCTTGGTGTTTTGAGATGCAGAGCATGGTAGCTTTGACCTTGATTAAGCATCTGTCAAGTCAGCTGTGCCCTGTGGCTGGCTGGGGGGCAGATGTGATTAAAATGAATACAAACTGACTTTGTAATAAATAGGTGTCATGCAAGGTAACTTGGGTTTCCTGGAGTCTGTTGGCAAAAACAGATAGAGGTGAAAATATTCCTCTTGGGGAGGGGGGGTAGGTATTTAGCATGCCTGGAGCAATGCAAGTGAACTTCCCATGTGGCCAGTGTGCCCTTCAGGCTTGACTTATTTGTTAATCAGCTCTAACAGGTGCATGTGTTTAAAAAGAGCTATTGTAGTCACACTCCTAGAGAATATAACTCTTGTCCTTCAGCTACCTGGGGAGAGCTGCTCAGGACTTCAGTACTACATGTCCTCTTTGAAACTGGCTTTTCACTTCCATGGGGAGATTGTGGCAATGGTGATGCAACCTCAGTGCCCCTGTGAGCAGCACACACCTATAGGTAAGTGACTGATTCCTGCAGCTCCTCAGCTCCTGTGCTGTGATCCCTTGGCATGGCTAATTGTTACACTTTGTGTTGGGTTAGTTCATCTCAACAACAGCTCCTAGCAGACAGAGCTGCCACCAACTCATACGACAACTTATGTGAGCCTCTGTTACAGCTGCTGTATGCACCCAGGATGGGTACATGGATTTTGAAATCCTTGCTGAGAGTACCACACCACTGCTGGATTTGGATACACTCAGGCTCAGGGATCCTGTGTGCCGGCCAGCCTACAAATCACCTTTGAATGACAGGGTTCAGTTTCATGTCCCACTGAATGGATGTGGGACCAGGCATTGGGTGAGTGTGTGCCCAGGGTTGGTGGGGGTGGGATTCAGGCATTGGCAATTCCCTTGCTGATGTTGTTATTTACCTGCAGTTTGATGGGGAGCAGATTCATTATGAGAATGAGGTGAGGGCATTATGGACAGACCTTCCCCTGGGCAGGATCTCAAGGAGCAGTGAACTCAGGTGTGTCTGGAAACCTTGTTAGGCCATCCTGTGCTGTATTACCCACATGTCAATCCTATGACTTACCTGCTCCTTCCTGGTTACAGGTTAACAGTCATGTGCTCCTTCAGCAATAGTGATGCCTTGCTCACTATAGAAGTAGACAACCTTTCTCCTCTACCTTCTTCAGTGAATCAAGGTTCCCTCTCCTTAGTTCTTCTAAGCTACCCAGGTAAAGCTGACTCTGGGCTCAGTGGCTGGGAAGTATCTGGAGCTTGTGGAGGGGGAGGGTGGATGGGTGAACTGTTCTGGTGTGCTTCCTTCCTGCTCATCTGTGCTGCTTGAATCAGATGCCTCAAATCTGCGGCCCTTAGACAGACAGTAGTTGTTCAACCAGCTGCTATAGAAGAGCCTGAGAACCTGTTTGCATCCTGATTATTTAACATGGGGGACTTTGGCTCTTGGCAGAGGACTCATACAGGCAGCCGTACCGTGAGGATGAGTATCCGATAGTGAGGTACCTGCGGCAGCCCATCTTCCTGGAAGTTCAGGTCCTGAACCGCAATGACCCCAACCTCCACTTGGTACTGGATGACTGCTGGGCAACAGCCTCACAAGATCCAGGATTGCTGCCCCAGTGGAGTATTGTTGTAGATGGGTGAGTTCCCTGCCATACAAATGAAAGCACCTTTTGCAGTGGGTGGGAGGAGTCACTAATTGTCCCCTGTTCTCTCTCTAATAAGAGAGCCTTAAGTACAAGGGCCTTCCAAGTACTGTTATGGGATGCTGGAATTCATTGGAAGAAGGTAGCACCTCAACCTTGAGCCTTAATCTGCTGCTTAAGGGAGTCAACAACAACCCAAACCTTCTCTGCCCTGATGTTCTGACTTGGTTTCATGTTTTGGCAGCTGTGAGTATGACCTAGACAGCTACATGACTGTGTTTCACCCTGTGGGACGTGGTGTCAGCTATGCTAACTATCGCCAAAGGCTGGAAGTGAAGACTTTTGCCTTTGTCTCTGGTGACAAAGCTCTTCCTAGCCTGGTAGGTGGCACTGGACTTGGAGCAGTTGTTGTTTCAAAATGAATGGATGTCTCATTCCTCTCATTCTCTGTCCCAGGTGTACTTCCACTGCAGCATTCTGATCTGTCACCGTTTTCACCCAGACTCCCCACTGTGCATACCAAGATGCCCAAGGCCATCTAGAAGCAAGCGAGGTAATCTCAGAGTTGGTTTTAGGTTGCACTGATCCAAGATAACTCACTGTGTGGTTCAACTGTGCTGTGTTCCTGTTGTAGGAAGTGGGATGACAGCTGTGAACTCTGCTGTGGTAAGCCTGGAGGGCCCTGTCCTCCTTGTGCCAGAAGACTGGTCTGCAGCCCGAGGTACTGAGCCAGTGGGGTGCTGGGGGGTCTTGCTTGGGCTTAGAGAGGATCTGTCTCCACAAACAAACTCCCTTTCCCGTTGCTTTGCAGGGAGCACTCTCCTGAGCAAGGAAGCATGGGCTGGCATTGCCATGACTGCTGTTCTTTCTCTGGCCACAATGCTACTATTTTTGGCTTTTCTTAAATGCCTGAAGAGAAGAGCATACATGGTAAATGTGGTATGTTAGCGTGTATTTCCAAATAAACTTGGAGTAGTCACTTGGTGAATTATGTCTGTCATGTATTCCCTTTCCTGCATCTAGTTATGCAAGTCAACACTGCTCATCCTCTGAATGTGTCCTTATTGTAGATTTGTCCTTTAACAATGACTGTAATACTTAACTTCCTGAGTGTCTTTGTTCTGAAACAGACCACTGCTATGTTAAAATCCTGTTGGACTTTGCAGCCAACTTCCTTTCTTGAATTGCTTATCATTGTTCGCAGTTGTCATTCCATTTCCATGGAATCTTAAAAATCCATGTTGTGCCAGTATCTGCAGTATGAGTAGCTTCTCCAGCTGCTCTTATAAACATGAGCCCTGCACTGTACCTGGAAACTAAAACCTGGCTTTATTTAAATTGTTTGGCAACATCCAGCACTTGTGTTAAAACTTTACTGGAAAAAAAAAAATCCCTTCATCCTTATGGGAATCAGGTCATTACAAATGGTCTTTGAAGGAGATACAGAATGAAGGCTCCCTTTTCTGCCTACAGCAGTCTAGAAGGACACTAGAAAAACCAACATGGAACAGACTTCTTGCTGCCAGAGCTCATCTTCTAATGTCTGGAAGTTCTACTGCCACTTACTAGGGGCACCAGGAGTAGGTGATTTGGGGTCTCAAACTGGGGGAGGAAGAAAGGTGTGAGTACAGCTAAAGCTGTCTAGTCTGCAATACTGCTGGCACTGTCTGTAGACATAACACTGCCCACCTGAGGTGAGACAGTCTTTCATGCAGCTTGTATTTTGTATGTCTTGCCTTGTGTAGTCAAGGCAATGAGGCATAAAATATAATTGCATGTGACAGAGTGAAAGTGATTTGTTGCAGTAGGAGTCTAGCAGCCTTAGGTTAAACATTGTCTGGCAACTTTGTGTGAGTAGGGAGAGTGATCACAAGTCCAGCTCTGAGGTCTCTGAGTGTGCAGTGTTTCAGCTCAAGCCAGTGGCCAGACCCTGACACTTGTCAAACATGCTGTGCATAAAAGCACCGGCTGTGGCCTTGTCTGCCACAGCCCCTACTCCACTTGTGCATTACTAATGTGCTAATATTAATGAAATAGAGTTCAGGCTGCATTTTAAGTGCTAATGTGTATTTCTTGCAAAGAGTATGGAGTAGAGACCATGACTAACACAATCACTAAACCTTATGCTACTATTTAATCAAAGTTATAATCTAAGCACAATGGGACTATGAATCTCTCATTGGAGCCACAATTATAAGTCAGTTACTGTCATTGGCCTGATAGAAGCTAGGATTGAAAGGCTTACCTAAGCTGTTGTCCAGCAAACAACCTGCTATACTTAAGTCTTGTTGACTTAGCACTTGGCTGGAATATGAGGTATTTCTGCAGAAGCTAGGTAAGTGGTCCTTGATGACGAGGGTTTATGTACTTGACAATATGTTGTACTTAACTGTATGGGCTGTTTAGCTTTTCTGACCCAAATGAGGTGGATCTTGATGATCTCTCTCCATCCTTCTTGTTCTGAAGTGTGGGGAAACAATCACAATTTATCTTCAGGTAGAGAAGTTTCTTGTTTCTCACTGATGGAATCTCAACCTTTGCGCTAGTATGGTTGGAGTTTACTATATAACGTTACAGTGACATGTAAACATGCTCGTTCACATCCCAATGAGCTAAAATGCTTCTTGCCTCTTTTGCATATATGAATCTGCAGAATCGCACTAGTGAAGGTATTTAAAATATCTTGAGTAGTCTCAGTATGGGGAGCAGTGAGAGCTTTAGTCTCTCCTCCTCAGGCAGTAAAAATGGAGGAAAATACAGAAGTCAAAGAGTGAAAGTAAGAGCTTGCACATGGTGACGGCCATCTAGGTCAATTGGAAGGTTGTTCTTACCTGGTTTCAGCCCCTGGCTGATGAGACTTCAGATGTGGCATGTGAGAAGAGATCTGTCCCTGGTTTCTGGGAGGGCTAACTCTCTCAGGGTGGCTCAATTAATGCTCTTTGGGGACATTGCATGGGCGGTTTGAATCAAGACTTGTGCAATTAATTTTAAATCAAGGAAAATACAGGATTGTGTCCTTTATTTTGTACATGATTTACCCCAGAACACAGCCGCATGTGTTCCTTCCCTCTTCCTTAATGTGTGCTGCTGCCCCTCTGTCTCCTGTTCAAGTGTGTTATCTGGTACGTTTAAGCTCCTCCTACAAGTAAAAAGATTCCTTTCCTGCCTTCAGTCAGAGGCCCCTCTCTTCTGACACAGGTCAGGGTGAAGTGGGGATGATAGTGCTGCAAGAGAAGGCAGAGGAATTAATCAGGGAACCTGCTGCAGGTGGAGGGAGCACTGACTCTGCAGCCTGAGCTTAAGCAGCTGCTTCAGGAACTATACCACAGTTGGTTGCTTCTACTCTCTTTAGACATGGGCTGTTTGGGGTCCCCCAGGAGGTTAGGGCCATGAGAGTGGCTGCCTATTAGGGTATGTTTATGCCTAAAGGAAGCGGCAGTGAGCCAGATCTGTGAGAGCTGAGGAGCTGGTTGGGTGGGAGTCTCTTGTCAGTTTCTTGTGGAGTTGGTGCCGCTCTGCAGAAAGCTGAGAGAGCAACTGAGGAAAAGGGACTTGGCAGCATCCCCCAGCCTGTCTAGCTAAGGACTTAGCTCTACTGCAGTCTTCAATAATTCAAAGAAGAAAACAACCTCTGCCCTCCTTTTAAGGCATCCCTTACTGTCTCCAGTAAAACACCTACTCTATGCTGACCTAGTTTTTCCTCAGCATCTCTCAACTGAAAACCTTATTCTGGTGATGGCACTGCACAAAAGGAAGCTCTTGGTGAAAGGACACAGTGAGAAGCCTTGAAATGGCAGGCTGATAGGTCAGGGCAGCAGGACTGAAACCCTTCCAAGTTACCTGAAGGTAAACTGCAAATACATTTTTATCTCCTGCTAAGTGCTGCTGACAGAATGAATTATATAATGAAAAATAAATTTAAAATTAAGAAGGAAATGGTTCATGTCAGGTCAGACTCTGAGTGGGACTAGATTAACTTTTTTTACTGCCTGCTGACTTTATTAAGTAATCCCGCTTGTCCTCAGAAGATGAGGGCATAAAGGAAACTGAAGGGAAAGGATTCAGCTGTGTATTCATGTATGAGCTGTGCTATAAAGATTTGAGTGTTGTAACTTTAGGCAGATGTATGGACTTTATTGCTTTGTCTTTCTTTGGAGGTGGCTCCTGGAAAGCTCTTGCAGGCAGCCTTGCCTGAGGGAAGGCTGGTTATGTGGCTTTGTACTGTTTGCTGAATTAACATGACATTAAAATAAAGGGCTCCTAGAAGTCTTCTGGGGACGATTTCATTTTACAGCTGAAATGTGGGACTAGCTTAGCCTAAGGGCTGAAACTATTACCCACCACTACTGTGTGAAGCACATTACAGCTCAGGTAGGCTCTATGTCCATGTTCTAATCAAGCAGCAGCTTGGTTCATGCAAAACTAAATAAAACCAATTTAGACCTTAGACATCTGCATTTCCTTTACAGGCATGAGAAAGGGGAGTGAGCTGCAATTGTGGCAGTGCTGGCCATATAAAATACTTTATTCAAGGAGGAAAAAACTCAGCTCCAAGTGTAGCCTTCCTAAAATGAGATGTGAAAAATTTTTTTACTATAGAATAAAACAGACTAATAAGACAATCTGGTTAAACAAACAGCACTTTAATAAACTAATATAGTTAGATACTTTCTTAATGCTTAAAAATTATAATAGCATTTGCAACAATGAAAAAAGTTTAAATAACACAAAGTTACAACTGAAAAGCAAACCAGGCAATTTAAATATCTAAACAAGACCTAAGCATACCCCTGATATGATGAGGCAATGAGAATAAGGAAAATATCCCTTTGAAATAACACAACATCTAAAGGGAGATAAAAGCTTAGACCATAACATGTGACAAACCCAGTTTTCCCTGTAAAATGAACATAAACCATTGGCCTGGTGTACTCATACTACTTTAACAAAGGTTGTTAAGGCTTACAAATGTTTTTCTATATTCAAATCATGTTTCTACTCTTCTGAACTTTGATACTTCTGTATCAAAATGACCACTGCTATGTACTAAAGAGTAGATTCAGAACTCCACTATCTGAGAAATCAAACATATCCCTCCCCTTTCTGTTTACCTACTTGCCATTGACTTAACAGTACCAACTATTATTGCATCCCTTTACCAAACTCTGTGGGTCATTCCATCATGCACACTTACTACTGCACTGTCACTTCTTCGTTATTCTTAAGATCCCTTTTACAGGGCCAGTGTAAGATGTATATTGATTTTTCTCAGTTTCCAGGTGTACACATGGTTGAATGCTTACTGAGTAAACAATTACATGGCAGAAGCTGGAATTGTACAGCAAGGTGCCTATGAAGTAGGGAGAAATCTACTTATTCACTTTTTCCAATAGTGGCTGAAAGATCCAAGCCAGGCTGCTTCTGTGGTAAACTTCCATTAATATCTTGCTTCCTTATGTGGCCTCTGTGTACATGAGAAAAGAATAGTTTTATTGTCTCTTCCTAAGATTATTATCTTCTATTTTTTTGCTGAAAAAAGCTGAGCAATATGAGATGTCCCAGAAAGGTTTACATCTGCTGCTGCTCTACCTAAGCTTCTCTTGAAAGACAGAGGAATACAGAAAGATGGTACTGTCTGGTTTAACATCAAAGCTGGTGCTCAAGAGGGCTGGTGTGTAGGCTGGATTGTGCACTTGGATATGCTATGTTAAATAGAAGTCTTCTGGCAGTGGGGGGCAGTGTTGTGGACCTGGCACTGTGCCCTGCAACTGGGCCTTGCACCATGTTTTTGTCACCCTGCTGACATCTCAGCTTTGTGTGTCCTCAAGAGCAGTGCAAACACAGCTGTACTGAAGGAACAAACTGAGGAAGCCTGGAAGAGAGCAGCTATATTTTTTCTTCTTGCTCTTCCCTATGCTGCAGTGCTTACTGTGGTTCTTTCCCTGGCAGGTATTTCAGGGGCCCCCAGGTTGCATTCCAGCACAGCCTGCTGCTTCCTCCCACTCTCAGCAGCCTAGCTGAGAGGTACAACCAGCAGCTTGCATGGTGCAGTACCCTACACAACCTGCTATTTCTATTTTAACCATGCTGTCATTTTTTAAGTATTCCTCTGCCTATCCCAAATCTACAACTCAGTTTGCTCCCTTACTCTACAAATGCAGGAAAGCAGCGCTAGCTGGGTCATCATGCAGGAAAAATTCCAAAAGGTTCATCTTCTACATCAACTTCACCTTGGCAGTAGGTTTTAATGACATTTAAAGCAATACATTGGAGTGAGACAAAGTTGTACTTTACTGCCTGCTGTTGTGTTGTGTTAGCACATTCACACTGAAAAACCATTTCTCTATTTCCTCTGTCCCAAACAGGACAAAGAGCATGAACTACCACTTCTAAGAATACCGATTGATGACTAGGCAGCTGTAGGCTGAATTTTAGGCTATGAGGGTAGCCCAAGATGCAGAGCATTCAAGAAACAGTGTTAAACTAAGCAGCAGACAGAGGAATACAGAAAAAAAAAATTAAGAATGGAACAATGAATGCAGTAGCACAGTTGCAGAGTTTGAAATCCAAGTATGGATCAAGACCTCCATACTCACCTTGATGCGCACCAGTAGTTGACCAGAGTTGACAGTGCAACATAAGAAACACTCAGCACTCCAGAAACTCCCAGGGACAGGGCTCCAAGGCCACACAGCACACACAGCAGGGCTATGCCACCAATGGCTATGACAACACCTAATAAAACATCACTTTGTTATTTAAACAAGTATATGTACAAACACGATAGCTGACATTCTACCTTAACCCTACTTTTGAACAATTTAGGAAAACCATCTTCCTCACTCATCTGTCTAGCTTCTCTAAAAGCTATGCATGCTCAGGATAAGTGGTTTAGGGATATCCTAGTGGCTGAGATTAGAAAGGAAAATAGGATTTCCCCTGTATAGACTACACTTAATTAGATTACTATTCTTGTATTAAGAGTGTTACTACAGCTGAGACCTGAGGACTACATCCAGCAGTCTTCAATTGTTTGCACTCAGACTTCCAGAAGCAAAAATTAAAAAGGAAAAGGTAATAAGGGAATTGTTAAGGGAATTTCCCCTTAACAGGGACTATGTAGGTATACCCATGAATGCAGATGGTACCTTCCATGACTATCACACCAATACAGGCCATTACAGCTGTTGTAACAACAAAAACCAGGAAAAACCCAACAGGAATAGCTGATGCTGCAACAAACATCAGGAGCGATAAGGCAACAAATGGATGGTCATCCAAATATTGGCCAAGGCGAGAATTCATAAAGGCAACAACCTGCAGATAAAAGAAAAATGTCTTAGATTTTTTTTTTTAATCCCTTGTCACAGATACCTTTCACAGATCACTGCTACTGTAGTGAACCACAGGTAAAATAAGATCTTTCATCAGTTTGCAGCTGAAATAGAAACACTTCTTGCCTCTTTCCTCCAAAAGCATAGGACGTTGCTGCAAATTTAGGTAACTTCAGGGGAAATATAATTCTGCCAATAACAGACATGTTTTTCTTGGACTTCCCAGTTCTACTCATGCACAAATTATAAAAAAAAACAAACCACAGAAAAAAAGCAACCAATCTGAAAACAAGTAAAAAGACAACAAATCAGTCTAGCTCTAGCTTTCACTGGGGTCTTGGCAACCATTGTTTTGAACTAGAGACCTCTATCTGTTAATTTTAAAAATCTGCAACATTTAACAATGCTCAACTTTTTTTTTTTTTTAATCCATGGCTTAGTAATATCTGCTCATTTACTGAATTTAAGTACAATGCAGGCATGTCTGTATAACACGGTTGTTAAGAATTTAATACTATTACTAGTAAAAAAAGAATCTTTTTACGGAGGCAGCAATAGCTCTACCCTAGAATTTTACTGCAGTAGTTTCCCTTCCCTTAAGGAAACATGCATTGTAGTTTTAGTTCTTTTTATGGCAGTGCAGCCATTTCATTAAAATGCCACTCTACTATCTCAAAGAGTTATGCCAGTAAAACACAAAAATGCATAACAGGCTTCCCTTTTTCTTGACTGAAGGTGTGGGAGGACAGGCCTGTCCATAGGCCTCACGGTGTTCACTTAAAAAACAGGAGTGCATTAAACAAATCAGGGTGTGATATCCTGATAGTTACAAACATAGTAGCTTTATAAATATATAAAATTACAATCCAGACCCACATTTGCGTTGCTGTGGATGGTCTGCATCACGGAGTGCCATTGCTTCTGTAGTTCCTGCATTTCTTTAGACATGTTATTAATCCTCAGCCACAACCTCTTCTGAACAGCCAGTTCTCACTCTGCCATCCAATTTCCCTTAAAATTAAGGTACAATTAGTAACAGGCTCATATAGATACTTTTTGAAAATGAAATGTTTCCTTTGTATAAAGAGAGAATGATGCTTTCAGATTAAATGATACACAGTCTAAAACACTACTTTTATAAAAGCACATCTAATGTAGAAGGCTTGTCCCTGCAAGCTCTTCTGAAACTCCCAAAGGCAAGTAGCAAGATACAGGCGACTCTCACCTTCTTCCTTTATAACTTTAACCCCATGTTTACCCATGAGGGTATTCACTTATCAGAAAAACTCCACTTCTAACCACCTGCGCGGGCAATTTGTTGCTATTGGTGCTGGAAACCGGTAACACGCTAATGAGACTTATTTCTGTGAGTATCCTTGTACTCTGTACCGACAGCATACCCCACACAGCTTCAAAACCCGGCCTATTAGGGCAAAATCCTTCCAGATGCACTGAACATATTTAATCGTGGCAGTTTCAAGGAAACCTCAGCTCAGCAGTCTCCCCGAAAATTTCCAGCTGTTGTTGCAGGGGCACCCTCACAAGGGGCAGGTTAGAGGATGCATTATCCTGTTCGCAAGCCCGAGCAGCCAGGGCGCCAGTGTCCCTGCTGTGCCCCCTGCACGCACACGGGCCCTCCAGGGCACTCGGCACTGTCACGCACAGCGGGTGAGCCCCTGCTGCCGATAGCGCCGGGTAGGAGCCGCCCGCGGGGCGCACCCGAGCCCGGCCGTTACCACCGCCACCGCCCGCGGCCTGCACCGGCAGCCAGAACCGCGGCCAGGGCTCGGTAATCATCCCCCAAATCACCGTTGCAGCCACCCCCAGCGCCCCGGGTGGACAGCGGTTCCGNTGGGCCTGCCGGGGCTGGGGGAGCGCCAACGCCCTCCCGCCGCTGTCTCCTCCCCGCGGGGGCCGGGCAAGGCCCGCTCGTGGCGGCGCAGCGCGGCCGTGGGCGTACAACGCCGGGGCCGGGCTCCAGAGGCCGCCGGGGCTTGGCGGTGGTGGCTGATGCCCCTCGGGTGTCCTTTCGCGTCCCCCTTGCTGTCCTGTCCTTCACCCCGGCCCTACCTCAGCCGCTCGGTCCGGGCATCCTCATGCGTGTCCTAAAGGTTTGTGTTGTTTTAGGACACGCAGCCTGGAGCTTTTTGGAATGGAGGACGGAAAATGAGGGTATCTGCGGTCTCCGTGCCGCTGTGGAGGCGTGCAGAGGCTCGCTCGGCCCCGGGAGGCGCCTCACGGCTGCTGTGCCAGCAGTCGCTCCGTGGGTGTCTGCAATGCCACCGTCCCCAGGCTGGCAGGCAGCGAGCTGGGAGCGTTCAGTCACGCCGTGAGGAGCGGTGGGACAGCTGCTGTCAAACGCCTCACCTGGCTCAGCCACCTTCTCCCTGCCCACAAGTTCCAACACGTTCCCACACGTTCCCACACGTTCCCACCTTGCCCTGCTGCCTCCAGCTGTTTTGGTGCCCACGTGGCAAACCTGTTCGGGGAGACATGTCCTGTGAGGAGTCATTACTTTAAGAATTTAGCTGGGTTTTAGCAAAATCAATGCTCCTGCAGCGTCTCAGCATTTGGCTGGGACTGTTCTCAGCAGGGATGCTCGGTGAGGTGTGTTGCACGATGGTTTGGCCTGGATGCTCTCCAGAGCCGTCATGATGGTGTGAGCATGCAAGTGTGAGGCTCCAGTGAGTTCCCAGTTTCTGTTACATGGAATTTTTCGTGCTGTACATTGCAATCAAATATCAGTCAAATATTCATGTTTCTTGTGACTGCTTTAATCATTTGATTGGTGCCACCTATGAAAGTATTACAAAACTGAACGTTAATGGTTTCATGATTATTTTTTAAATGCAACAAAATAAATAGCATATTCAATTTGAATATCAATGCAAAAAGAGGTTTTATGAAGTATGGGGCGTTAGACTTATCAGGCTGTTGGAGCTCTGTATCTTTGAGGTGCTGATTTCAAGGATCTCTGCAGACACCAGGATTTGTGTAGACAGAGGTAGTAAGATTTGCATATTAACACTTATTTGGGACTGTGGCATCTAAAAGCCACAGGTACCTGCAAGAAGAGGATGGTCAGGGCAAGTGTATTTTGCTTGAACTCTTACCGTGTTAATCTGTCATATTACTGAGGTGCATAGTGGGTTGATATTCATGGCACAATAGGGTATATCATAATAAATTTGTTAGTTTGCATACTTTTTTAAAAAGCGAGCATAGGGAAAACTAACTGGCAGAAGTGCAGTGTAACATAACTCAGTGATAACGGCACTAAAACGATAAAGTTTAATGGAGCTGAGTTTAAAGTATACTGGAGATTTTAAATTTCTGGCTGTTTTCAAGCATGCCATAGCTGCAGTTTTGAAGATAGTCTCATATTACTTAGCAAATTATTTTCTCGCTATGGATAATTATCTCTTCTGCTAAAAATTTATATATAATCTTCCTCTATACAAAATAACTGGTTTTAATGTTTTTTGGGCGGTAGAGATAAGTTATTCAACTTTGAAGAGCACGCATATATGAGCATCTGAGTTGATGTGCACAGAGGAACAGTAGTTACTCTTAACTGCTGCTTAATTGAGATTGTCTTCATGCCAGTGTCAGCTCCAATTAGCAGGAAAATACTCATCTTGCAAACCAACACTGAAATATTTGGAGAGTTACGGCACCCATTAACCAAGCAATTACCAGCACCAGCAGTGCTGGTTCTGTACCCTGCAGTTCTGGCCTCTGTTTAAGGAACAATGGCCAACAACAGTGTTCCACTTGTAGATGGTATAAGGGCAAGGCATAAGGAAAGCTGTGCTGTTAACTCGGGTATCAGCCATTCTCACAGCTCACAGAAAATTGGATGAAAAATAACAAACATGATGGGAAAAGGTTTAAAGCTGAACTTTTGTTGTGTTGGCAGAACATGTACAAGGCCCTCTTGAGGGTAGCTGTTAAGGGACTATGCTAGATTTCATGTTGGATGGTTGTAATTCCCATTTGTGGAGGAATGTGATGGAAGAGGCTTTCAGGATGTACTGGTGACTGTGAGTGGGAGGCACATGCATGCAGGCTTAGAGGAGTTGAGACCATCCCACCTGCTGTGTTCAGATCTTCAGGGAGTTTGATTCTCAGTGGTGGAAAAGTGGTAGAGGTGTTTGGAGATTTTGAGTTTGAATTTGGATTTTGAATTTGGATTTTTTTTACATTTTTTTCCCAATTCTTCTTAAAAAAGTTTGGGTTTATAAAGCCTTTACTGCTCTGGGAGCTCTGTGCAATGCTTTCATGCAAAGGTTAGAATACCTCAGGTATCTCAGGACTACATTTTTCATAACTTTCAGAGGAAAAAGGAGCCTGTACAGTTCCTCATTGGTTCCACGACTGAATCTCCCTGACCACAGCTTGTTACAACACTGAAAGGGGCTGTTTCCTCTATGCTGGGAGTGGAGAGGAGAGGGAGGAGGGAATTCTGTCTCCAAGCACCAGCTATGCTGTAACTGGGGCAACCAAGCTGAGGACTGAAAGGCAGAGTGTCTGAGAAGTTCACTGAGCTGTGACAGGCAGAGGGACTGGGAACAAGGGCACCTGCAGGCAGTACCTACCCTTACCCTGCTCACCTGTGCATGCTGTGGATGTGTGAGGCATGCAGGGTGTCTCTCTCTTTCTCTTTTCCCATTCCTCTGGACATGGGCTCATTCTTCTTGGCAGTTACTGTGTGGTTCTGCTGTAAACCACAGCTGGGGGCTCAGAGTTCCTGGGACATTAGAAGAGAACAGGCAGCGGGGAGGAAATTGGTGTTGGAAAAGTGAAAAGAGCAGGGTTTAAGAAAATCTTGCTTGAAGGATATCTGGGGGGAATTAGAAAGATTAAGGTGAAAAGTGAGCTTGAGAGGAATGGTAAAAAAAAGGGTATGGAGGTGTGGAGGAAGAGAGAGCTTATTGTTGTAAACAAGGCATGTGAGAGCTGATTTTTCTTCTTCCTGGCAGCTGGGATAGAAGCTGATTGACACCTTGTGTATTACCTGAAATGAGTCTCTGATTCTTTTTCAGTACATGAAACAAACAAGGATGCTCACACTGAGGGGGAGGACCAAAACATTCTAAGCAAACAAAAAAGCCAAAGCAAAATAAATTGGACAAAAAGCCTGAGTCTCCTGAGGGTAAGTTCCTTCTGCAGTGACTGTGAAAGATTGAAAACTTTGTCAAAACCTCAGATGAAATTGGCCATTACTGGTGGTTAGTGGTTTGATATTGTAAGAAAACTAAAATATTCTTTGGACTTAGTCCTTTATAATATACTTTTTATTAAGGTTTCTTTGTTCAAATATGAGGTATTTGAAAGGTTAGTTGGCATATAAGTCAGGAGTTATTTTAGGATGAATAGTGGCTTTTTTAATGACTCTTGTACCTTTAAGAATGAAGGAATAGATGTCCTAATAAACGGTATCGTTTATTCATTTTTAAAGTACCCTAAGGTCCAGTCCTTTAGTCATTAATCAAGAGGAATTAATGTTCTCTTTAATGAGTTATGTCTGGCAGTGATAATGTCTTTCTGTGTGTGTGCAGGCATGTTGACGAATACCAAGGAGATAAATCAAATCAGTCCTTTCTCAAATTTTATTTCTAAATGGGCTCTACGTTGATACTTAGGAGGGCACAATTTTGTCTGCTAGAAAACTAGGTTCCAGCAGTCTAATTTTTCTGTGATACATCAGAAAGCAATAACCATATGCTAAAAGTGTGTTAAAAATATGTAAAAATATTATATCTTATTCAAACATAATTGCATTTGATATTAACTTCCTCTTTCATTGTGATTTGGCTCACTGGTGTTCAGATACAACACACTCGCACCTCCTTTTCTCATAGTGTCACTATGTATTCAGGAAATTCTTCCTTGTGAGTCTCCTGAACAAATTTGATCTAGGAAACTCAGAACAGACTGTGGGTGAGGCTTTGGCTTATACTCGGGAAGGTTGCCATTCAAAAGCACCTTAAAACACGATGAGGCTTAATAATTCTGAGAAAATATCCTGACAGAACTTTGTATGGAGTCCTGGAAGGCCATCCCAAAGTATTGTCACCTTGAAGAGGTGAAACGTAATGCTAAAACATATCAGATATCCTGACATTTGTCGTGCAACGCTTTGCAGAGTACTCGTGAGCAATTTATTCTTCCAGCAGCATCCTAGTAATAGGTTCTTTTAAATTGGCTTCTTCTAGATATGAAAAAAATTGAGAGGTTTGTTGTTTTTTTTTTTTCCCTGCCCCAGTAATACAGTTCACAAAAGCTGGACTGTTTCACTGTCAATTTGGGAGTCCGGTAGGATTTAGTATTCTAATATCCGGAGTTTATACCATTGCAAACTCAATGTGGAGTTTTAGTATGACTTAAAATATTTAACCAATTTTAAGTAGTTTTCAGGGATATGAAAATAAGAATTTTTATTTTTAACTTGAATTTATTGGTGTTTTGAAGTTTTCTAAAATGATGCAGAAAACATGTTTTGCTGAGGAACCCATCACAAAGAATTGCTGTTTCCTTAAAATTTGAAAAGTTGCAATATGTAATTTTCGATGAAAACTGAAGGACTCTGTTCCTTCTTGATGAATCTTTTTTGAAACAGAGTATTTCATAAATATCTTTGAAGTTGCTTTTCATTTCTCTTTAGTTACGAAACAATTCCTTATGCAATATGAGTCGTCCAAAGCGGTCACCGAAATTGTCACTCCTACTCACACCTGTGCCTGCTTCTTCTTATCCTTCTGATTCTGCTTCAGATGCACCTTCAGATATGCATGAGGTATGTGCTCTCTCCCCTGCTCTCAGGGTATGCACATATTCCATGTAATGGAATTCCATGGAATTCCATGGCAAATTCCCATTCTTTGCAATGGGCTTTAGTGGGCATGGCGGTACTGGGTCAAAGGTTGAGCCTGATGGCCCTGGAGATCTTTTCCAGCCCTAATGATCCAATGATTCCAAGTGTATTCATGATTGCATCTCATGTACTTTTATCTCTGAGGGTATTTTGAGACATGCATCTCATGTGCCTGTGAGCTATCTCAGTAAACTTCAGACATCAGGACTGATGAACAGTCCATCAGTAGATACCATGTCACCTGAGAAGACATGGAATGAACAGACAGAAGAGGTCTATTACAAATCCTTAGTGATGTGAGAGAAAGACAAGAGCTGAATTTGTTCACTTGTACTGTTCTTCAACTATTACAAGGACTGAGTGTTCAAAGTAGACAGGTCATTAACAAAGGCCTGAGGAACAGGAATTTTCTAAATCTAAGCAAATATAAGGAGAAGAAAAGAAGCAAGATGGATGTGGGGGAGTAGAAAGAACTAGATAATGTACTGTCTTCTCTTATTTATTAAAAATACCTTGATTATGCAAAAAAATAAAAGCCTGAGTACAACTGAAGTGTTCTGTAAAATTATCCTTATACATGTGAAGATCATAGTTATCTAAAAATAGATCAGTGGTCAAATGTATGTCTGACCTACGTATTTGCTTTTTATACTAATTGATGTTTAATTCTTTTTTAGCCCTCAGAAGACTTTTTAAATTACTATGCTCTGTAAAACTTTTGCTTTTGTTTTTCCAATTTCAGCTTCTCCTTCAGAAAAGCCGTTATCCTCCTTTGATGCAGGAGATATCATGGACTTTGGCAGCTCCATTCAAAGAACAGCGTCACCACCGAAACCCAAGTGACTCCATAGCTAATAACTACACACTTACTGCACAGGATTTAAAATTGAAAAATATGAAAAAATTCAAGTCCTTTTCAATGATAGAGATATCAAAGGCTTCACCATGTATCCATATTTGAATGTGTTTGTAAGTTTAGGCTTGCTTGTTCTGTGCATTTTTATCTCTAATTCTTTATCTGCTGAAGCATCATCCCTGGAAAATATCACTTATCCCTAATAAACACTTACAAGCTTATCACCATAGAGTCAGTATAAACAAATTTGCCAATGCATGCATAACTTCAATAAATGAAAGGCCAGTTTCAGATTTACTAATTTTTACTAATTAGGTTCATCCCTCCAAATAATCGCATCCAGTTCTTCTCTGACATTTTTTTTTCTTGTTTCATTATGTGATTAATTATCTTGACTCTGTTTTTCACCAATATGAAATAATACCTTATTTGAAAAACATGTCTGTGTGTGATTTTTCTTAACTGATATTTAAAGCTGCAAGGAAAAAGCGGCGATGGAATTCTGACAGGTAACATTTTGTAATGTTATAAAGATACAGATTATCACAGTAAGTCTGGTTTGAGTTGTGATTTAATATTTCTTTTTACTGAATGCTGTGTTAAACATCCGAACATGAAATGTTAAGTCCACACAAAAAAATGTATGTGCATCAAGACTGGCTTTTTTGTCACAAGATTTTAGTAAGATAATGACATGAAAATACACGGAGATTTTAGGCAACCTAAATAGCTGTCCTAGCAGGTTTGACTCTGATAGAACTGCTCATAAGATACTGCCTGTCTGAGTGATACAGGGCATTTGTAAGGTTTGCGTGATTGCATCCTTTATATTAAAGCAGTATATTGTATTATACAATTTTAATGAGAGTTTTTTAATTGCATAATTTAAATACTTCCACACGTTGCACTTATTCTCGGTGTTGCACAAGTGGTCTATATAATCCTTGTCATCTGTCCTGAAACATTACTGCTTCTTTATTCACTAAACTTGCATTCTTTTTTTTCAAAAGTTCTTTGTTAAAGTGTTTGAATCGCATTTCACTGAGTGTACCTGCTCATACACCAGAAGTGCATGTCATAAATTATACAGACCACAAGCCACTGACCCCAGAAGAACAATTTGCTCTCATGGATTTACATGAGAAGGAGATAAGTAAGCGAGAAAAGCTACCTTCAAGTGATGATATAGAGGTATTTATATAATATCTTTTTAAGGTGCAAGTAGCAGCAGTAATCATCTGCAGATATCTGGAAACTGTTTACTAAAAGGGAGCTTAGAAAAGCAGGCAGTACATTAGGATTAGGAGGTGTAAATGCTCAATATAGCAAACTACTGTTAAATATTGTCAACTCCTTTTTCATTTGTTTGTAGCTACTCTGATTTTTGTTGTAAAGGATTTGCAAGTTAAGTATCTTCCCAAATTCTTAACCTCTCATGTTGTTCTCTGTTTTTGATCAGTAATTTAATGTGCTGAACTGAGCCCTAGTGGTCTGTGTCCTTGCAGCAACACAGGTGGGAGTATTGAAAAGATGTCAATGCTTTAAAAGGAACATAGATAGATACCCAAAGTCCATTATATTCAAACACCTTTCAATTACAGAAAAGGCTCAAGAGATAGAAAAGCTAAAAATACTTTGTAGTAATTAATTACCTGTCACAAAATTCATACAATAAGCTTAATCTTTTAAACATTTTTAGCGGTATTGTCACTACATCTATAATGGAGTGCGAGAAGACATGCTGGCACCTCAGGATAAGGAAGTGGTGAATAAAATTTTAAAACATATTCCAACTCACATTCTTCCTAGCCTACAGCAGGAGAAATTCCTGGCACGTTTAAGAGAAGAGATTAAGACAGACTATTGTACCAGCCTCATGAAAGCCATTGGTAAGACTCACAATCTCTGAGCAGTTCCAACTATGTAGGTGTTTACTGCACTTTGAAAGCAAATCTCCTTCTAGTCTTAGCATCTGTGGAGAATTCCTTTGGGGTCAGTAGAGCTACAGTAGATCTCTGAGAGAAAATAACCTGTGATCATGCTATATAGCATGATTGAACAATTTCAACAAATATCTATTTATGAAACCTTACATTCCATCAGATGGAGAGAGGGATTAAAAATTGTTTCTCCTGCCTCTCATTTTTAGAATCAGGACCAATTATCTTCTTTTTTTCCCCCCTTCAATAGTTTTAGAGTAAAATTTGTAATTTGGTTATTGTGCTCTATTTTATACTAAAAACATACAAATAACTATATGATTATGTTAGTTTTAAATGTGCAGAATTCTACTGCTTCCCGAACTATGAAGATACAGTGGTTTTGAATGTAGGTTTTGGCTATACATGCAGTCTAACCATGATATATATGATTTGTTCTAGTTGATTATGTCTTGTTGGATCCAGATGAGAGGAAGAGACTGTGTATTCAAAGCACCCCACGCCCTTTCCCCCACAGAATTGTCTGTGGACCAGTCCCATGGCACAGCTCTTATGAAGAAACAAAAAGTTGGAATGAAAGCAATCTGTTCATAGTGAATTCATTGATGCCCACTTTGCAAGAGCTCTGGCTTTCTCAGTAAGATGGCTTGTTCATAGGATCTTAATGAAATTTAGCATGTTTTTATTTAATTATTTGGTTAGAGAGTGCATCTACTGACTTCTCTACATATACTACAGAGACCCTGGGGGAGCCACTAGATAGAAAATGGCAAAATATTTTCTAAAGAATTCTCTTTTTTTTGAGCCTCTAAGAATTTCAGCATAAAATGATTATTTCCTGCAATCCCTGAATCCACGGGTGTTACATGCTGTGAAAAGATCATCCCTTTGTTAAAAGGTGCTATACCTAAATTAAGATTCAGTGCTCAAGTAAATGGTGATTTGGAATTCTCATCCTGGTTGCTGATATGAACAAAATTAACTCTTAAAACTGAATATCTTTCAAATATTTTTAGCTGAAATTTGACCTGGGGACATTTAAAAATTGAGGTGTGTAATCTTAGGAAGTTAAATATGGTAATTAGTAATTCTGAGAACTGAAGAAACATTCACAGGAATTTAAGCTTGTATGTTACAGACTGTGATGTATGTCATGCTGCTGGAATTTTTTTTTTCCTCATGGAGTAGTCAGGATAGCTACTTATTAATAGGGAATAGAAGCAGTAGGTGTCATTCCGTATGTTCCTTAATGACTGGATACACTGATGAATCTAAGAAAAGGACAAAGCAGTTTTAGCAAAGAATTAAGAGTTTTAAATGCAGCAAGTACAACTAAAATTTGTGAATCCCTTTATGTTTTTTGATAAAAACACCCAGTCAGAAATGCAATTGGTGGACAGCTTAGCGATGGAGTGATATTTATAAATGAAATTACATTTTTAGTGCTTATAATACACTTGAGGCCTTCCTGACTGTATTTAATGGATTTTTTTTTTTAAACTGTATTCCAATAGGATCTCCTCTGTTTCCCCTTTCTCTAGGTACAGCCATCTCAGGTTTGTTCGCACTGCAGAGGTGCTTTGTGGAGACCTGCCACTGCTGCCTGCCAACTTCAAGGACATCATTCGAAGGCACTGTGTGGAAGCTCGTGATATCCTTCAGTACAAGTCAGTGCCAGCTCTGGTAGCTGTAGATAAATAGAGTATCTCAGGGTCTGACTGGGTCTGACTTAGACCAAGGTCCATTTTTTAAAACAGATCTTAGACCGAGATGACACCAGTCCCAGCCACAAGGCTGCCAAAAGAAAGGGTGAATAGCCCTCAGAGGAATAAACATCGGGTACTGTCAGAGCCTTTGGACCTGCAAGAGTGTACAAGAATAAATGATAATAAACTATGAATAAATGGAGACTGGAATTCAGAAGGTTTCTAATCATGAGAGGAATGGAGTCTATATCTGTGAAAATGATGATGGGAAATATTTATTTCTTTTTATTACAGAAATTGGTCAATTTAAGAAAGAGACTATATGAGACACATGATAGAAAGTGTTTCCATTCTGCTGCCTGAGACATCTTCCAAACTTGTTTCTCATTTAATGCTAATAATTGAATATTGTTTCATAATCAATTAAACAGTTTAACTTACTATTGTTTTGTCTATTACTATTCATTTAAACTAATCAGAGTGGTTCATTATAACAAGCATCCTTAGCTTTAAAACTTAGGTTTCCTCTAAGTCCTGGAAGGTATAGTTTTGTTTGATATCTTATTATCAATTGTCTTCTAGCCCTTTGGATTTTACTCGTTCTTTGTGTAATTGCTGAGTTTAGATTTCGTTGCAAGGAGCAAAGTAAGACTAATAAGCCTTTAAAAACTTTGTCCCTATATTATTTCACTGTAGGTGGATCCCAACTTGCGCATCTGTTTTCATTGATCAGAGAAATATGTGGCTTCATTTTGCTCCTAAAAGAGACTCTGATTCCTCTGAGAAAGTTGAAAGCTATTTTAGTTCTGTGGCAGCTCTAATGTCGTTACAATTGCGGGAGATGGTTATTAATTCCTTAGAAGATCTTCTTGCATTTTTTATGATCCACAAGGTATGTGCTCTCAGGTATATGTGTTACATGGAGATAGTTCATATAGCCAAAAAATCTAATGCTCTTTGAAGGCTCAAATGTCCCAGATGGCTCTTGCCTCTGTAAAAAAAGGCTGTATCCTTCAAAGGCTTGTGTATACTCAGTGGATTTTTTGCATGGTCAAGAACCACTGACTTGAATGACTCGAATGGCAATTTGGGGGTAGTGCAATTCCTACTGACCATATAATTAAAGGCAATTAAAACTAGATTCTACAGTTTATTTCTGATTGATATGACAGATTACTTTTTTTTAGAAATTTTGTGCTGTATGATAATTAGTGCTTTACTTCTGTTACTTAAGAGAAAAGGCAATTGGGCTTAAATCCAGTTTCTTAATTCTACCTTTTATAGATTCATTTAGGAGATAATAAGATTTTGTTTGAAACATCAGGTTTTGTATAAATATCAGGGAAGATGTCTCATTGGTGTTGTGTAGTAAGGATATTTGGGGAGTTTGAACAGTTTAGAAATTTTTATTCCTGTAGCTCACTTCCTTTTCTGTAAATTTTTCCTTCTTTCCCCTAAGGATGGAAATGATTTTGAAGAACCATATCTAAGAGTGCAGCAGTTCTTCCTATCTCAGATACTCACAGTGAAACTCTGTGTGAAAGAGTCTGATATTGTCTTTGAGCCCCCTTTGGGAGCGTGTTGGGATTTAATCTGTCATTGCTTCCAGAGCATCCTGCAGAGTGCTGAGGAGCTCCCAAAGGTACTGGATAAGTTATAGCTGCATACAAAATACAATATCAGTAAAAACTATCTATAATATGAGAAGTTACGAATGAGGCTGAAGACTGACAAATGGAAGATAAAGATGCGGATTCTGAATCATTAACTGTGCAAACTTTTTGGTTCTGTTCAGATTCAAGTTATTTTGAAGCACTGGTTTGATTTTCATATAGTTTTCACAAGCAAACTATGTAACCAAGTGGTAATTATGGATCAGAGCCTTTTCACATTGCACTGTTTTTTATCAAATAATGACTTTTTTAAAATTGTGGTAGGTGAATGAGTAATAGAATAGCTTTTTTTTTTTTTTTTTTTTTTGCTATTCTGTGTCTTTTACAGTATTTTAATTATTTCCTTTAGGTAGAGAAACTTCTATTTCCAGAATTGCAAAGAGATGATCTCACTCTAAATGCAGTCAAACCATATGAGTCATTGTTTTTAGAGTATATAAACAAACTTCAAAAGGTCTTTGAAAGCAACATACTTGGGCCAAAGAAGTAAGTTTTGGCTGGTAACTCCACTGCCCTTCCAAACCCTCAGTTTCATAACACTGTCCATTTGACTAAATAGACAGTTTGAGTGTAATTGTTTCTTTCTATAGAGAAACTTTTCATCAGAAACTTATGTTTGTTTTTGTGATCTTCTGTGTTTCAGGTATTTAAATGTGTACAGGAAATACAGCAATCTTTTGAACAACAATTCACGAAACGATGTCAAAAATTTTTTGGAAAAAGGTCCTTCTTTAGATGCTTTAACTGAGGTAATGTGTTTCTGACAACTGCAGTATGTCCATACAGCTGCTAAAACATCACACATGACTTCCTAACTTACTGCCTAAAGAATAAATCACTTATTTTATCCTTGGGAATACGAGGGAGTGCTCAATTTACATAGCCCCTTACTGTAGGACTGCTGTGCAAATGGAGGAGGAGGCTTCTTTATAACCTTCTTCTGTGAGTTTTGTTTTCTTTCTTAGTAGAAAGGCTGCCCAGAGTATTTGATCAATCTGTGGCTTGCTTGTCTTTTGAATGTCTTGTCCTCAGTCAGCCCTGTCTGCTCTTCTCTTTGCATCCCTGAGTTAGCTCATGGCTCAATGCTTCCTTAGGCAGCTTGGGGTCCCTGCTATGACAAATTACTGTGCAAAGCTTACAGCCCTAGAATCTGTGGATAAGAGCAGGTATCTGGAAAGATAGAAATGAGTTTTCTTTCTTCATTTGGAATAAATGATCCAGTTTGTTGGATGAAAACTATTATTGTGTCAGATTTTTCAGCTTTAGACTTTTAGGAAAAATAACTGATGTAGTATATTCTGGTTTTAGAAGATTGATAGCTTCACAAAACTCAAAGAAGAGATTGCTTCTATGGATGTCACTGTTCCTCTGGCCATGTTCTGTCTGGATGCGTTACAACTGAATGAGGAACTCTGCAGTCGGACCCAAAAACTCAAAGACACATTGATTGAATTTGAAGTGATGGAAAACAGACAGTTAAATCAAAGGTACCTGTTGTTTGCATGGATGGTTCTTATCCTGGATCAATACTGTATATCTGTGGATGACATACCTTTTTTTCATCTGCTGGGTTTTTTAGTGCTGACCAGGGAAGTGCAAGATGGGCAGCCTGGCTGAATGGGAAGCTTTGGCTAGAACTCACAGAAGAAAAAAAAAAAAAAGAAGTACAATTCATGAAGAAATTAAATATTTTTGTTTTAAAGACAAAATCATTTTACCATATCTTGCCTCTGCCTTCATTTACAATCCCAGTGACATGTCTGTCTATTCTCTTTTTGTTGAAGAATTTGTGATGAGTATAACTTTATTGCAAAGAGAATGAGTGAGGTGCCTCAGGACACTGAACAGTTAGTGGAATATGAGGCATTCTTAAAGAAATCCAGTGAAGTTACTGTTGTTAAACTGAAAAAGGAGCTCAAAAAAGCAGGACACAGACTGCAAATGCTCATGGACTATGCTGATCTCTCTGGTATGTCTAACTACAGAATATAAAATTTCCATGTGTGAATATTTATATATAGATAATGAGCTCTACATGCCTATTTGTTGCATCTTCTAGGGTGCTAATAGAAAGTTCCAAAAGAGACAGAAAGGAAATAAAACAAATTCAATAGAGTCCAAAATGTACCAGTGCAGCAAAGAATGCTAGAGGAATTCACACAGCATAGACAGGGCTTTTTAATGTGTTTTAGATATTATCAGGCCAATGTTATGTGATCTTGCCAAATGGTGATATGCCTCTATGTTATTAAATAAAAATTCTCCACATAAAAGCCATCCAAAAAGCCACATGCCAAAAGCTCTATAGCAGTATGTAGAAAGTGTGAGAACTTGCATCTCTGCAGCTGAGGATTAGATCAGAAAAGGTCTTTAGTTGCTTTGCTGTCATGGTTTGCTGTTCTTAGTTAATATAAAGGCTGTTCTCTAAGACTGAAGATACATCTAGAAGTTACTTTTAGTATGCATTTTACTCAAAGCAAAAATGTAATTCACAGATGCAGTCTGTTATTTGCTGCACCTAAAAAGGAAGAGCAGTTAAATGAAGGCAAACCTATTTTTCTGTTAGGATGATCCTGTTTTCTTAAGCAGAATACACTCTGTCACCAGACAGTGATAGAAATAACAAGGATATGTCATGTTTATAAGACTTCATTTATGATAAAATTAGGGTGCCTATGGAAGCCAGGACAATTTTCTTACATTTTGGACTGGAATATTTGCAATTGCAGTACTTAATAATTACATTTTCTCTGTAGCTGGGTTTATGTGTCCTACATTAGTTATAATGACTTAAGTGCACTGAACAAATAGGCAAATATGAAGATGGAAATGTCTGCTCATCTTGTAGTTGTGATGCTCTAGCTTTTGTGAATAGTTCAGCATTTACAGACTGAGGACTAGAAATAGTTTAAACATTTATCTATCTTATGTAGGTATAATATACATTTAGTTATGAGTGGTCCCTCTGTGTGTAGTTGATTGGAATTGATATTCTGGAATAACTGTTCTTATTAACTCTCTCTGCTTAGCTAGCATCTTATTTAATTTCACATTCTTAACTTAATTTTACAGTTTTGCTGTCAATCAGACTTGTTTTAGGGAAGAGTTTCTTTGCAGTAAAGATAATCCAGCCACCAGCTTCTTTGCTTATTCCTAAGCATAGTTTAACTACTTTACTTTTTAGTAGCCATTCTATTACATAATAGCTATTCTATTAAATCATTGGTTAAAAGTTATTTCTGAAAGGTGATTATATTTTTTATTTTAGATGATGACATAAACCTGAATGGCACAGTTTTTCGTTGGCCTGATGATCTTAAGAAAATATTTGAAAGCAGTAAAAAAGTGTTGACTGACAGGAGGGTTCAAGTGGAGGGGGCATTGATTGAAAGGTATGGTGTGAAGTAATTTTTTTCCGCTGGGTATTTTATAAGAAAAGAAAAATCTCACTATAAGTAGAAGGGAGACAATTTCAAAGAGGGAAACTTAGAAGGAACCTGAGAAAGTAAGGAGTATTGTGAAGATTTCTGAAAAATGCTATTGATGAGGGTGGATTCAAGCATCCCCATACTTAAATAGATCTGAAAGGACGAATGGAGGATTCGTCCAGAATATTCATAATTTTATGTTATTATATTGATTAGTACAGCAGTACGTATAGTTTTGTTACATTGTTTTCACTCTCCGTTTATTTTCTCCAGGTAGTAGAGGTAGCAAATGTAAGTAAAGTAAATAAATTGTGAGCTTAGAAAATGAGCCTTGAATTCTAATCCTGTGAAATGCATAGTATTGATATAAATGATTAGTGAACTTTCACTGGCATCTGTGCTTACACTAGTATTGAGATCAGTTTTCATGTGACAGTGCCTGTTGTAATTAATAAAATAATTGAAACCTGAAAAGGAATGAAACACAACATCATATTACCTTAGCTATCTTTGTCTCAGGTGTTCTCAGTTTAGGAAAACTCTTGAAGCTTATCATAAAGAAGTAGAAAGCTACAAGAAGCGAGGGGATATTGTGACCACAGAAGAATTGAGGAAGAATGCAGAGAATTTTGAAAAGTTAAATAAGAATATTGACAATGCACTAGCAGAATTTCAGGTTAGTATTTATTAATCAAGTATGGAGTGGCTTACAATGTGCTGAAATAGCAAAAGTTTGGTTTCTGCCCTGATTTTTTTTGGGGTTCTGGCCATATATTATTAAGATGGCTTTAAGTTTTCCAAATTCACAAAGATGTGGCAAGTATCTTGTGCCTGTATGCTGATTTCTCCCAACTACTGAGCTGAAGAGCAAATATTGGGGGAAAAAATTTCAAGGAGTTTTTAAGATTTAAATACTGAATTTCAGTGTTTCCAAGCAGTCAGTAGTAGCAAGATACTATCCACAGAAAATAATTCTTCTGGCAGAGTTGGCAGAGGCAGAATGTTAGGGAGCTGGCATTTTCCCTGAATTTTGGTTTGTGTTCTGGAGCTGTGTTTTCAGTCCCTCTGCTTGTTCTCTAATTAAACCTAAATGTTTTTCAACTGTTTGCATCATTTCTATTTAATGCTAATAGGCATTAAGTATACATTTTAACACATAACAGGAATTTAAAATGCTTAGAAACAGACTGAAGACCAAGATTCCTAGATTCTATTCAGGCTTCTCCATTCAATTTATTGTATCATCCTAATTTGAAGGGTTTGTCTGAGCTGTGACTCTGCTGGGAAATGAGAAAGATTGTCTTTGAGAGGTCTCTCAGGCACTGTGAGGCTTAATTAATCTTCTAAGTCACAGTGAGACAATGAGATTTCTCCATTTATGGAGCCTTAGGGGTCAAGAATTTAATTAGGTCCCACTCAGAAGAAAAAAATTGAACCAATTAAATGAGTTAAGAATTTAAATATATTGGTAGTCCTACACATCAATATAATTAATGTGATTTAAAGGCATCTAGTGTATTTAATTAGTATGAGTTAACAGCACTGATATGCTGTTATAGGTAGATCAGAACAACTAATTAAGCCTAAGTTTCTTAATACATCACAATGAGAGGTGTATCAACACAATTTAAATGACATGACAATTTGCTTAATGAATACATGAATTTAAATATAATCTTGAAATATGGATCTTTATATTTTTTCTGCCTGCAGCTCATATTGAATGGTTAAAAGTTTTATGGAAGATCTGTTAGCATTTTAAAAGCACGGACTCAGGACTCTATCTGAATTCAGTGTCTGCATTTCAGACAGCGCTTCCCCTGCTTCACCTCCCTACCTGTAAAATAAAGAAGACAATACTTTTTAAAAATCTAAATCTTTGCACATTAATTTTTTTGTAAAATCTTCTGGACAATGTCTTACCATGAATAAGCACAGCAATTAGCACCTGCTTTGATGGGGCTCCCAGATAATTCTGTAAAAGAAAAAAGACTAATCACAAGTTAAAAATATTTTCTACAAGCCTCTCTAACTGAGGAGCTGACATTCAGATTTCACACAGTGGACTGGAAAATTATGAGCCTTGTTTTCACTGAATGCCATGGTACATAATCTTGTTCTAAAATGGATTTGGATTTTTAAAATTTATTTGAGTAGTAAAAGATCCCCACAAATGCTGGATTAGCAGTTGGACGTGGTGATCTTAGAATCATTTAGATTGGAAGAGACCTCTATGATTCCACAAAAGAACCAGGGGAATTTTCAGGAAAACCTTATGAACCTAAAATCCACAGCCCTATATCTACAGATCTGTCTGGCTTTAAGATATGTAAAATAATTATGTTTAATATTATCTGTTTAAAAGTTTGAACAACAATAGGAATTTTTGATGGGAATAATAGACTTTTTTTTTTCCTATTAAAGGGTATTAATTATGAAGAAGATTTGCTTGGCCATGAGAAGAGTCAGTTTCCTCTCTTGCAATCTATAATTGCAGCCAAAGAACCCTTTGAGCAGCTTTGGGTAACAGCATATACTTTCCATACCAGATCTGAGCAATGGATGAATGGTGAGGCTTTGATGTTCATTTGATGAAACATGTTGTTTAGAGTTAGTTAAGTAGAAGCTGAGAGGGTTGATTAGTTGAGAGAAAATAATTTTAAGGAATAAATGCTGTTAAGCAGTGTGAAATAGAGTTACTGACTTGGATTTTGCATTAAGATAAATTTTTGTAACACAATTGATTTCCCATTAGAGGACAAAGATTAAAAATAACTGTAATTAAGCCATCCTGGGAATCTCCTTGTGCTGATGTGCCTGCTGTGCTCTTTTTATACTGTTGTATTCAGGATCTGTTCAGCAGATAAATGCTCATGAAATTAATGAAGAGGTTGGAAATATGTGGAGGACCATGTACAAGCTGAGTAAGAGCTTCCCAGACATGCCTGTGCCCAGGCGCATGGCAGAATCCATGAAATTCAAGCTTGATAAATTTAAACAGCATCTTCCTGTCTTGTCAGTTGCCTGCAATCGTGGAATGAAGGAGAGACACTGGGAGCAGGTACTTTAAACTCTGCTTTAACACAAATATTCTGCCACAGAAACTGACAGTCCAATATCTTTTATCCTGTGACATGATAGATCAAGTTCTGAAATTTTTAACCCCACAGGCAGAAGCTCCTTCAATTAATAATTTATGGCAGAAAAGCAAATCAGGCTGTTGCACTAATATTTCTTTAGAATTTGTTGCTTGCTGTTTGAACATATTTAACAAAAATGTATCTTGATAATAGATTTATTTCTTACTTTATTTGCAGATTAGTAAAATTGTAGGATGTGAGGTCAAACCGGATGAAAACACTACCCTTAAAAACGTACTGGACTGGGGACTCTCAAAATTTATTGAACAGTAAGAAGTTTAATCTAGTCTAATTTTTTTAGACATTGTATTTCCTAGCTCAGATAACAAATATTAGTTATTTTGAAATTTTGTGTGCTTTTTAGAACATGCTGTAAAATCGGCTATATTTATGAAGCTGTGAACTGTCAACAGTTCTTGTAGCACAGAGGCATAAAAATCTAATTGTATTCCTAAGTTACTTAATTTACTCATTCAGAATTTTCTGTCTGTATTTGTCTTCCAATTAATATCAATATCTCTAACTCAGTGAGGCTGAAAATAGAAAAATATTAATTGAAGAAAACATCTGTGATATTATGAACAAATTATTATGAAAGGTAGTCTGATATGCAACTCTACCTACAACTGCTTTTTTGTTTTGCTCTTCAGCTATGTTACAAAAACATTTCAAAGACATATTTCATTTCAATTTAGAATAGAACCTGTTGGAGCAGCTGCAAGTAAGGAGTATTCCTTAGAGAAGTCAATAGAGAAAATGAAATCGGAGTGGGTCAATGTGTACTTTGGTTTGACAAAGTACAGGGATACTGTAAGTAAACACCAAATCAACATTTATATTTGAAAATAATTACTTTGATTCGGAATACAAATTGAGAAATATTAGAGGGATGTTGCTACTGATTCATTGTGGCACAATGGAAATCTGAATCTTAGCCCAGACTTGGACAAATGTCTCTATTATTATAACTCTATTTATGTGGGCTTTGGTATCTGGACAACCTGTGGTCCCACATACTCATCCTAACAAATCTCTAACCCTGAGGATTTCCCCAGTATTGTATGGAAAGCTGGACAGTAGCAAAATTTTAGCTTGCCCAGAAGAAACAAGAATCACAGTGCAAAAGACTGAGTCAGAAGGCACCAGCTTCCTATCACAAAACAATCTCTCTCTGGACCTTAGAAACAGAGGTGTACAGAGGAGATTCCATTTGATAACTTCACATCTTAGAGAAGGGGGAAACAGGAAGCTGAATGAGTGGTGAAAGGAAGTGACTGCCATTTGACTTACCAAAATGTGATGTGTTAACAGGACACCAGCATCCTGTCGGCAGTGGATGACATCCAGCTTTTGCTGGATGATCACATTGTTAAGACTCAGACAGTGTGTGGCTCTCCCTTCATCAAACCAATAGAAGCTGAATGTGTGGTAAGGAAAAGTTTGATTGAGCTTGCATATCTCATAATATGCTTTCCCCAAGTGCTTCAAGGTATTTTGACATGATAAGACGTCAGAGAGTTGTTAACTAAGACCACGTATTCATAATTTTTGGTTTTTTTCTTGTAATTTTGCTGAACTACTAATTTTGCTTAACTACTAAATGTTTTCATTGCAGGCTTGGAGAGATAAGCTGTGTTTAATGCAAGATATTATAGATAGCTGGTTGAAATGTCAGGCAACGTGGTTGTATTTGGAACCAATTTTTAGTTCGGAAGACATTGTAGCTCAAATGCCTGAAGAGGGCAGAAAGTTTAAGATTGTGGATTCATGCTGGAAAAACCTTATGGCAGAAGTGGTAAGTGTTAACATTTCATAAATTGTGCAGTTTTATTCACACCTGGTAACATGACTGTTAATATCATGCACATATACTGTTCTTTTCTGCAGTTGGGTATTTGCATCAATGGAATAGAAAATCCTTTTCTAAAGTCCAACAAATTCTAGTCTTGCAGAAAAATTGTACATTATTGCATTAAGATTTCTGTTAAGGCTGGGTGTTGAAATATGGCTCAAGGAAAATGAATTCTAAATTTTCTAGCTTTCTTATGGCTGAATGCTCAGAATTAAGTAGAAAGATGAATGATTTGTGCTTTCAGGATCTGCTTACGACTTCACTGAAAAGGTACAAAGCTTTGTCTGGATACAGTGAGGGTTTGCATTAGACTTACAGGGTGTACACACTTCTGGAGCAACTAAGTGAATTTTTTTTCACGTAATTGCTCTCTAATATGTGACAGCATGGTTATTCCAAATTTTATTGAATATCAATTGTCACGGTAGTGTGTCTGGATAAGATAATGGGGATAGGAAGTGCTGTTTGGTAACCTGTTCAATTCCCTGTAAATAAAAAGTTGAGTAAGAGCCCAGACAGTGGTGATGTGAGCTGTTTGTCAGAAATGCTGGGAGTGTGTGCTTGTGTGATGAAAGTGTTGAAATAATCAGTGTAACTAAGTAGGAGTTGAGACCTGTCCAACAGCTCAGACTCTGTGAATGACAGTGCCTGTACTGAAATAGAAGTCTCTGAAGAGGAATGTTATCACAAAGAGAGAACAGGGAATAATTGTTGTGTGCTGTGTCTCTGATAGAGCTTATTTGTCAATGGAAAACAATGTAGCAAGCCCAAGACACAGAAGCAAGTCCCATAAGATCTTATTTGTTGGTATTTCCTTCATTAAAGTCTATAAAGTTCAAGTTGGTGAAATTGAGAGTCTGTAAAGCAAAACTATCAAATAATGCAAATGTATTTAATAACATGAAAGCACACTACAGAGCTTTTTAGCCTCCTGCAGTATGTGATTGATGCTAACAATTTTAATGTAAACCTTATTGCAATTTTTAGCAGTTTCTGCTGTGTGTTTGTTTTTACAAAGGTGAAAGACACAAAGGCACTTGTAGCAACTGAACAACCCAAGATGTTAGACAGACTACAGGAAGCAAATATTCTCTTAGAGGATATTCAAAAGGGGCTGAATATTTACTTGGAGTCAAAAAGATTATTTTTCCCAAGGTAAATTAATTAAACAGACCTAAGTTAGAAACAAGAAGCCGTAAGCTCTTTCAATCCATTTCTACTGAACTTAAAAGTCTCATTTTACAAACATATGTGGGACACATATGTTTATAGAATGAAAAGCTGTTCTCATCTCCAGACAGAACTCATTTTCCTCAGATGTGAAATGCCAGAACAGGTGGGGATGGGGAGGCACAATCTGTCTATCACAATGTAAACTTTGATTAGAAAGCCATTATTACTTACAGGGTATTTTTGAAAGAGCTTTCTACCTTCCCAGGGCTGATATGCAATTATGTCCCTGCCCCACCCTCTGTAGAGGTGTGTGATCCGTGGGAGTTGTACATGATCACGAGGAGCAGGATTTTTTTTTCAGGGGTTTTTACAGGGTATTTAATGGCTGGCTGGAGCCTTCTGGTCTTTCCTGTCTGAGTTTGAGAACCCTTAATTCTTCCTTTGCATCAAAAGATGGTCACATTGAAATTCTGAAAAAAACAGATGTGATGAGTTTTATAACTTTAAAAATTGCTTAAGGAAAGGGATTTGAGATAATAATTTCCTCTCTGACACACCAGTATCTTAAGCAACAATAAAACCAATTGCATTAATAGATTATTAATGGCAATTTTCATAATTGGAAAGTAATTTTATTTTTCTGGCAGATTCTTTTTCCTGTCCAATGATGAGCTGCTTGAAATACTGTCTGAAACAAAGGATCCACTTCGAGTTCAACCACATTTAAAGAAGTGTTTTGAAGGAATTGCTAAACTGGAATTCACAGAAGATATGGAGATCATAGGCATGATCAGTTCAGAGAAAGAAATGGTTCCTTTCATAGATAAAATCTATCCAGTGAAAGCAAATGTAATTTTTTTTTTTAATTTTACTACATGAAATTAGATTAATTCATAATACATTACATAAAGTGCATGTTTTTGAGGTAATTAGGTTTAAACCATTTAGGATCAGATCATAAAAGGAGTTTAGGAAGTGAGAGTGCAGACTGGTATTCTAGAATAAAAAGGATTTCCTACAAAAATGAGTAAGACATACCAATTTTGCAGTAAATTCCTCTGAAAGATGGGGCATATTGTGTTACAGATACCCTTTTCCCTTAATCTTGCAGGAACAAAGCATGCCCTGGGTTAAAATGAGCAGGCTTAGTTGACCATGCAATCTGTGTTTTTTGTTTATGCTTATATGAAACATATCCAGCTGTTTCTTTGTCTGGGTTGTCTTTAGAATTAGCTTAATATACCTGCCCTCAAACAGTGCAAACTACAGTATTACCCGGAAAATTCTGGGTAATTTCAACATTTATTGCTTTTATATGCAATGTCCAGATCCAAAGAAAGCATATTTAAGCCTAACACATTTGAAATAATTTGTCATTGAAGAAGAATACAATCAGGAAGTGTGCATTGACCCTTGACTGTTTTTCTTTCTTGAAGGGCATGGTAGAAAAATGGCTTCTGCAAGTAGAAGAAATGATGTTGGCCAGTGTAAGACAAGTGCTTCAAGATAGCATAAAAGGATATAGGCAGGTAATTATTCCTGAACCATATATGGTATAAGTTAGGTTTCACAAACAAATACACATGAATAGGTTGCTCAAATTCTTAACCTGGGAAACATGTTTGAAGCTAAGTGGAATCCAACTTTTCTTGTTCAACAGTACCGATCTGAAGTTCTAATTCTCAAGTTTCATGAAGAAAAAGTATTAAAGATTTAGATGCTGACTCTCATTTATTTACAGCAACAAAAAAACATTTGAGGAAAGTAATTGTTATCAGTGCCATAATCTAATGTGTTTATATGACTTCTTGTGTCTGAAATTGATCTTCTGGTTTAAGGTTCCTCGAAAAGAGTGGGTACTTCAGTGGCCTGGGCAGGCAGTTATTTGTGTTTCCTCCATTTACTGGACAGAAGAAGTGTCTGAGGCTATACGGAAAAAAGCTTTACAAGTAAGATTTTCTTCTAACTTTCTATTTGTAGGCACTGAACCCTGATTAATTAATAAAAAGCTCATTCTAGCAAAGAAGATCCTCAATCAACAGCATATTGCAATTTACTCATGCAGTGCATTGCATGACCTTTTACATCAGGTCTTAGCAGAGGTTTGTTCCCATTTACTTTGGTGTGTATCAGAAATCCTACTGAAGGAATTTATATTACTTCATTTATGAGTGATACTGGTATAAATTAAAGTACCAAACAAAAAGTGACAGACCATTGTTAAACACTATGTATTTTTATTTTTAATTCCTGTCTCTACATGGGAAGCCTCAGAGAAACATGCAGGCAGAAATCTCTCTTTACAGAAGGGTGCAGTTATTTCAGAGAATTGCAGAATCAATCAGGTTGGAGAAGACCTCTGAGACCATCAAGTCCACCCCATAACTCAACCCCACCTTGTCAACCAGACCCTGGCACTGAGTGCCATGTCCACTCTCTTTAAACACCTCCAAGAACAGTGACTCCACCACCTCCCTGAGCAGCTCCTTCCAATGTCTAATCACTCCTTCTGTGCAGAATTTCTTCCTAATATTCAATGTAAACTTCCCCTGGCACATTTTAAGACTATGTGCCCTTGTCCTGTCACTTGTTACCTGGGAGCCCAGCCCTCACCTGGCTCCAACCTCCTTGCAGGGAGTTCTAGAGAGGGATAAGATCACCACTGATTTCTCTGGTTTTTGCTTGAATCTCCTGCTGAGGAAGATGCAGCAGCCAAATTTTTTATTTCGTACAAGAATCTTTTCTTACATGTTCATGGTCCCTCTGTCACTACAGCAGTTTGAGCTGTCACTTCACTATGGCTTTACTCAAACACATGCTCAAGTAGTGGAATTAATTTCTGTTTGATTCAATAGGCTTTTCTGTGATCCTATTTAAGCTGGGTGGATGAGGTTTTATTTGGAGTTTAATTCTGTCAACAGAATGCTTGGGCTGCTTTTTAAATGTTGAAATAGAAAAGTATGAACAAACTTTATATCAAATATACAATTTAATAATAGCTTTTTGTTTCTGTCTCCTTACTGAATTTCTTAGCTTTAACTTGCCTGTACTATTTAACACCAGTTGAAGATCTTATTCAATATATCCAGACAGAACTAAAATGTTTATTACTTTCAGAGAAAGTATCCTGAATAATAAATAGCTGAAGAAAAATGAGAAGGAATCACAGAACAATGAATCACAGAATATAAGGGGCCTCTGGACATCATGTAGTCCAACACCTGTTTAAAGTAGAGCAAACTGAACCGTGTTGCTAATGGACTTGGTCCCATATGCCCATTCCTTTCTTGTGTGGGGGAAGCAAAACAAAGAATATCTGCTCCTCTCCCATTCAGAAGAAAGATAAGCCTTCTGCTTAAACTACTTTTAGGCCATAAATATTTTTGAAGTTTTCATATTAAAATAAAATGCCAGGATACAAAAGAGAATTTAAAATGTTTGTGTAGCGCCCAAACTACCATCAATGTTTTATTGGAGAGACTGTCTCCAATGATTGCATCCACAGGAGCTTAGGAACTGCTGGCTACAGCATCACATTAATGCCTGTTTTTGTTTTTGTGACAGGATTTCTTGGAGAAGAGCAATCTACAGATCAAGGACATAGTTGAGTTAGTGAGAGGAAACCTGTCCAGCGGAGCACGGCTGACCCTTGGAGCGCTCATTGTCATCGATGTGCATGGTAATGGGCAGCTGCTGTGACATCTGGGACACTGCTGCTGTCAGCAGCTGGGTGGGCTATTGGAGAGAAGCACATAAAATGCTTTCTCTAACTTGAATCAGCCTTTACAGAGTTATTGTTCAGTTCTTTGGGCAAGTGAGGATTGCTCAGTACTGCACATGGGTCTCCCATCTACTTAGAACAGACACTGGAATCCAGTTACAATTAAGCTGATTCCCTATGTAAAACAATTGCAAATTCCTCCCTAACATGAAAACCAGCCTCTAAATGTTGAATTACTCTTACATAGCTCTAAGTAAATGTTATTTTACTCACAAGGTGTTGTAAGTAAACTGTCACAGCAGAAGTGCCTGGATTTTTTAAACAGCCTGTGTCTTACTCTGCAGCTCGTGATGTGGTCTCAAAATTGGTTGAACATAAAATCACAGATCTGAATGACTTCCAGTGGATTTCTCAGCTGAGATACTACTGGGAAGAGAGTGATGTGATAGTGAGGATGATCACAACAGAAATGAAATATGGTTATGAGTACCTGGGCAATTCACAACGTCTGGTTATAACCCCACTGACAGATCGATGTTACAGGTAAAGACATACTATCTGTGAATAATGTTTTCTTTTTTTGGATTGATCTATGTTTTCTTCTAGTTAATAATAGCAGGAACCTCAGCAGCTAACATTTTCCTGTAGATTTTACCCGAATATGGTAAAAATATTTACAATGTATGGGCTTCTACACTAGTAGAGTAATAGATTCTACTGTGTCCACGAAGGTGCTTCTGAAAAGAGGTGGCAGCATATGGTACTGGAAATGCAAAGAATTTTACAGTATCACTGGTCAGTTAATTTATCAGAAGTTTGGATGTGCCTGCCTGTAAGATAAATGAGGTAATTATGGAGCCCTTCACAGATGTGCGAATGCAGTTAGCTTCCTGTTCCTCCACGGGCTTGCAAGAGGTTGTAATGGAAATACTTCAGTCCTCAGGGTTGAAATATGAAAGGCATTTGATATTTCACTTCTGGTGAGCCCTCAAGACATGAGTCAAAGCCTTTGAATGAGGGTTTTGTAAAATAATCAGATCACTCCAGTGTTAACAGGGATCTAATTTTAGTAGGATGTTCACTTGAAAAGCAATGGGATCCCCAGGTTTTTGTAACATTTATGCTTTCTCATTAGTTTCTAAAGATTGACTGAATTTATAAAGCCAGCTTTATGCTCTTGCCAGTTCAAGTGCCACTTGAGGGAAGTATGTGGTTGCAGACTCTACCATTTTGCTCGTGGCACTGTTCATTTTCTTGTGTAATTGAGGATATACAAGGTGGATGCATGTAATAAAAGCCTTCACATTCCTTTTAAGCCAAGTGGCTGAATGTGACCTTCCACAATTAGGAATCATTTGTGAGATGATAATGGGTTTTTAGGGCAAGCTGTGAAGTCAGTAGAGAAACAAGTAAATTGTTTTCAGGAGAGCCTATATAGGAAAATATTTATCAATCCACTCAGAAACCATCTGATGTTAAAGACTGCTATTTCTAATGCCTGTGTTCTTGATAATGTAGGACATTAATGGGTGCCTTGAAATTAAATCTTGGTGGTGCTCCAGAAGGGCCTGCTGGAACTGGCAAAACAGAAACAACAAAAGATCTAGCAAAAGCAATAGCTAAGCAGGTACCAAAACTCCATTTTTTCACTTTCCACTGTTTATGTTTGGATATGTAGGTATTTCTTAAAATGCCATTCTTAAGCAAGTGCTGCTTATTTTGTAGCTATTCATTTACAGCTGGACTCAAACATCTTAAAAGTCTTTCCCAGCCTAAAGATTCTGTGATTCTGTTCTTTATTCATGGGAATAGTTGGTAACAAATTCACATTTAGGACTGTGTCTATATGGCATCCTGGTTTTCTAATCCAAAATTAGCAACTGTAATCCCTTCCCATTTTAGATGCTAAGAATTTTATAGTGGACTTTGTGGTGATCCTGAGAAATGTTCTCTGTGTTTTTGTTGTAGTGTGTTGTCTTTAACTGCTCTGATGGCCTCGATTACAAGGCAATGGGAAAGTTCTTTAAGGGGCTGGCACAAGCTGGGGCATGGGCCTGCTTTGACGAGTTCAATAGAATTGAGGTAATCTTTTAACTCAGACAAATAAAATGAGAAAGTTTTCATTTAAGACACAAGAAATTTTAGATTTAGACATGACAGCATTATTGCCAATATTCTGCTTTTACTTACGGTTAGGCTCCTTGGTTTTGATAATTAGTGACACAGAAATAGAGCTGCCTGCTCTAGAAGCACATTCCTACCTATGGGGTGTTGCACAAATGGTGTGTTCTGAGTCAATTTAGCTGAAAAAAAAAATAAATGTTCCTTTACAATTTTTTCTTTTGTATGTGCCACTCATTTGTTGGGAAAGAAACATGCTCGTCTTCTCCAGGAGAAATCAAGCTGTGTGTGTGGAGTTTCAGCACAGGACAGACAAATCCCAGTGGAGGGATTCCTGTAATGCCTAGAGCTGAGTGTCACTGAGTGACCTGATTATTAAGCTGTGTAAACAGACACATCTAATTCTCCTCTTGATCTTACTCTTTTTGGGTTTGTTTAATTTGGTCACTAACGATTTTTGATGAGTTTTATCATTACTTTTGTGAAATTCCATTTAAGTACATACTAGTAAATGTGGAAATTTCATTAAATTCTATTTTGTATGTATTAGTATCTTTAACTCCTTAATTTCTCCATTTTTCTGCTGTTGCTTGTTTTTTAGTGAATTCAAGCATAAGCTTCATTTTCCAATATTCTGTTACCTTGATACTTTAAAACAGTTATTAAGCCTTATCTATTATTTACCCTCAGTTTTGGGCATTGAGTGAGTCAGTTTTTCTGGAGAGCCTAAACTATGTGTCTGAGTTGAAGGGAAAGTGCTTTTAGAGGCCTCCAGAGGGAGTTCCCGTCCAACTAACTTAGATGTCTACATCCAGGCACATGGCATTTCCCTGAGGAGGCTTTTAGAAGCCCCTGTTCATCAATCTCTCTTAGTTGAGTACAGAATAGTGGCACTGACTTTCAGAGGATCCCTTCAATAGGCAGCTAATATATAGGGTCAGAGTGATTTTTCCCTGGAGGAATCCAAGTACAGCCATCAAAATAAGTAAACAAAGCCATTTTATATTAGTTCTCCAAGTCTTATGTTTTCCAATCTGTTCTGTCTGTATTAGGTTGAAGTACTATCTGTAGTTGCCCAGCAAATACTTAGCATCCAGCAAGCTATAATTCGCAAACTCAAAAAATTCATCTTTGAAGGGACAGAGATCTCTCTGAATCCCACATGTGCTGTGTTTATTACCATGAATCCTGGCTATGCTGGACGGGCAGAGTTGCCTGATAATCTGAAGGTAAGTCTGAAATCCTCCTTTCTTGTAGAAATTAAACTGAATTTGCGACTTCTAGTCTATAGTGATAAAAAAACTCATCAATTTAATAATAAACTGATGTGTAATGGTTGCTTAAGGAAGATAAAATGCCATCACTCTGAACTTCCCCTCCCTCGCTACTTCTGCTGAGCATGGTCCCATCTGCTCTGGAATATCCCTTGGATCAGCTGTCCTGGCTATGTCCCCTCCCAGCTCCTTGTGCACCCATTCTCCTGGCTGTTGTGTGGGGTGAGGAGGAGAGAAGGCCTTGACTCTGTGAGAGCTCTGCTCAGCAATAACTAAAACATCCCTGAGTTATCAACACTGTTTCCAGCACAAATCCAAAACACAGCCTCAGGCCAGCTATTGTGAAACAATTTAACTCTACCCAGCCAAAACCAGCTCAACTGATGATCTCTTCAAGTGCTTTTCTTGCTGTGCTTTTCACCAAGCTTTAGTAAACAGGGTTGTACAAAATGCACAGAAGGTCTCAGTCTAATCATATTGATACAGCTTTAACTGTGTTTCCCCTAATTGGAAATTCTCTGGTTTTACAATGGCTTGATGATCCAAATCCCGATGGAAATTTATTATAACTTTATGACTTGCTGAGACACTATGGAGAGGCTGGTATGGTCCTGGTTCTTTTTCTGACATTGCCACAATTCTTTGCATGAGCTTTTACAAAGCATTAACCACACCATGTGCTAGTTTGTCTGTTATGAAAGTGAGATGAATGTCACCTCCCTTTTTCTCTATTGATAGTTCTTTAGAACTGACTCTTTCTAAGCATTTGTTACTGTAGTGCTTAGCACAGACCTCTTGAACTAACCTCTTGATAAGATCAGAATAGAATAGCATTCTAAAGCAGTCTCATAGATTTCAGATGATTCATGAATTATTTGCTTTCATGAATTTATGGAGAGATGCTATTCTAACAAAAGAGGCAAATTTATTTACAATATTCCATAGTCAAAAGTTGGCATCTTGCTTTTTTCCTTACAGGCACTGTTCCGAACAGTTGCCATGATGGTCCCAGATTATGCCCTGATTGGTGAAATTTCACTTTATTCAATGGGTTTTCTGGACTCTAAGAGGTAAGACATGCTGAATTTTCTACCTTTGTTGAGTCTGATATACCTCATTCCTCTAGAAGTTATTACATAAAGGAATATACTCCATATATGTATTTGAGACATATGTGGAAGGCTGTCCATGTTTTGTTTCTCTAGGAGGTAGTTTTTAATTCCTGCTATCTTGTCAATTCTCATTTACCACCTCATGTAGACAGATGTCCACTTCTACACAGAATAATTTGGAAAATGTATCAAAACATCAGACAGAATTCCTAAATTGTGCACACACCCTCTAATATGGCATAATCTACAGTCTTGCTTCCCAGGTGTTTTGGGCCATCTTGTCAGCTGCTGTGTCTTAGAATCACTGCAGATACTTTGTGTATATAGGTAGGTAAAGTATTTTCCATGCATGGTGAGATACTTTCACTCTACATGTTATATTTTACTATCCACAGTCTTGCCCAGAAAATTGTTGCCACTTACCGTTTGTGCTCAGAACAGTTGTCATCTCAGCACCACTATGATTATGGAATGCGTGCGGTGAAATCTGTCCTGACAGCAGCAGGGAACCTAAAACTGAAGTATCCAACTGAAAATGAAAGTGTGTTGTTGCTTCGGGCTTTGCTGGATGTTAATTTGGCCAAGTTCTTGTCCCAGGATGTGCCGTTGTTTCAGGTAAGGTATCAGGCCAGTGTGTTTTAGGTTTTATGATGATGAGATCCATTATAAGAACTCACAGGAACAGGTCATTATCTTAATTTAGAATAGTTCGATCTAGATGATGCCATATTAGTGTAGAGCTATTTCAGTCCACTGATCTGGAGGAACTATTTGGTTCTGTTATAATTATTTTGAAAAGCAAACTTTCAGTGGTGCCTTTAAAGTTATTCTATAAAATGTTTTAGACAATATCTTGTTAAAAATCATCTTGTGCTCTTTCATTAATGGAAATTATTCTTTGAAGATTGCTTTCTGGCTTTGTGCTCCAGAAGAGGTATGGATAATTAAGTTAAGGTCAGTCAGAAATTTGAGTTCAGAATAGAAATAATGATGTTTCTGTTTGCCTGCTGCTTAAATAGCAAATAAATTAAGATACAAGGGAATCAATATTGAGGACTAAAAGCTAGGTTACAAGCACAGCCGGAGTCACTGCTGTGAAATTTTGGAACACATACCCTTCTATTTAATCACTGAACTTCTTTCAAGTATTTTCACATCATTTTGTGTAATCCTGATGGGGGCAAATTTGCAAAGGTTCAGCTTCTTTTTACAATAGCAACGTGTTCATGAAAACTGTAGGCACAGGTTTCTGTTATATATATGCAGAATATTTTCATGGCTACAGTTTGCCTAGAAGTTAGTTTTATCCAGCTGAGGACATTTGGTTTTAAGCTCCTGTTATCTGTGGGAATATTGTTTTACTTGGGAATTTTCTCTTTTTGTCACCTGTGTTTAAATAGTGTTCTATTCTGTCCTTAACAGGGTATCATATCTGACCTGTTTCCTGGAGTGGTTCTTCCTACACCAGACTATGAGCTATTTATCAAGGCACTAACTGAAAATATTGAAAAATTGAATCTTCAACCATTGCCATGGTTCATTGGAAAAATAATTCAGGTTTATTTTCACATACTTCTGGGGAGGAAAAGCACGAGAGCAGAAATAGTCTTCATTCACTGTCGGTGTCATGATAGATAGCTAACAGTTTCCTTACCAATTAATGGGCTATGACAAATGGGATATTTTTAATGAGTAAAAATCATGAAATAAAAGCCTGATTTGGTCATAGTGATTTTGTAATTCAGACAGTCTGTGAAGAGCTAATGTGTGCAGCCACACTGTAGGGCTTGTGCTTCAGGACAGAAAATTAAACTCAATCTATTACTAACTGAGGCCGTGTAGCCTAGTGAACAGAATGCTGAACTGGGAGTCAGGCTGTTCCCAGTTCTGTTCAGTCTCCTTGAGAAGTCTTGAAAGAAGTGACCTTGCTTATGCTTCACTTCCAGCCCTGTGTTCCTACTGCCTCTCATTTACTAGTATTGGAGACCTTTTAAACAATACTTAACCTTTTTCCTTGTGCAGCCTAGTGACAGGGTAATGGCAAGGGTAAAAATGTGTGGCCTAGGCCAGGGTCATCAGTGGCCCCTCCAACAGCAGTTTAGCCTTCATGACTTATGTTCAGACTTGTCTTATGCTGCTTTCCAAACCATACTGTATCTTTCATTTAAACAGGGGTAGTGTTAACTGGTTAGGAAGATAAAATAGGAAATACCAGCCTTACCATGATTTTTAAAAAATCTTCTTAGGGGTTATTTCAGGTCTGTTTGATGGTTATTTTGCTTTGATTTGAGCTTTGACAAGATCTTGTGGGGTGACTGAAGAAGCTACCACTCTTGCAGGCCACTCTGGCTGACCATATGCCAGATCCTCAGAGCTGTAGTTTCAGTCCCTTTTTGTCAGCTTCATTTGTAACCACTGATTTCAGTTCAGGCCCTTTCAGTTCAGGGCTGTGAACTGGTTAGTAACCTCACACCCTGTACAGTGCTCCTGTTGCAGTTGAGGGATGACATTTAACAAGGAGAAAGGGAGGATGCCTGGGGAAAACTACTTCTTAAATTGTTTCAGTGAGAATTGCCATAAAAGCATGACTGCCCTCTGATTTGGATTAAGGCTTTGGTCAGCCAGCAGAGTGCAGAGGTTTAGTGGTGTCACATCTGAATTCAGGAGAGAGACTTCTGTTTTCATTCTTGTAACACTTCCTTTTGTGCCATGCTAAGGAGTGGCTCTCCTGTCTCTGGCAGGTGTACGAAATGATGTTGGTGCGCCATGGTTTCATGATTGTTGGAGATCCTATGAGTGGTAAGACCAGTTCATACAAAGTGCTGGCTGGAGCCCTGGCTGATTTGTGTGCAGGTAATATTGTCCAGTCACAAGCTTCTCATAAAGTGAACTCAATTCTATGAGTGTTATTTTTTTCTTTGCTGAGATATGACCAGGTTGTTAGCTGTCCTATATTCTTCTTTCCTGACTCCTGACTGCAGAATTTCTATTAATTGAACTATTTTTTTGGGGATATTCATCTGAGTCTACATCTACTGGAACAGTAAGACATACTAATGTGTTTGTGCTTTTCTGAATTCTGTTGGGCATTTTATTTGTGCAAAATACGCTTGAAAAAAATTAGCTCTGATAGGATATTGTAAGTAGCTCCCATAAATATATGAAAAAATGCTCCTCTGCTTTTTCTTCTTTTTTTTTATGTTTTTTTTTTTTTTTTACAGCAGACTTCTTGCTTGCCTTGTACAAGTAAGGGAATTTCTTATTTACCACTACCTAGATGGCAGATTTCAGGGGATTTTTACTTTGAGCAGCTAGAGTAGGATCCTCAGGAATCATCTTGTTCAGCTATTGAATAAAACTAACCTATCAAATTCTCAAGCTCATGTGTTTGCCTTTTTACACAGCGAACGCCATGGGTGAATTTGCTGTTGAATACAAAGTTATTAATCCCAAAGCCATTACTATGGGGCAGTTGTATGGCAGTTTTGATCCTGTAAGTCATGAGTGGTCAGATGGAATTCTTGCAAAGGCCTTCAGAGAACAAGCATCTTCTACCACGGATGATCGCAAGTGGATTATTTTTGATGGTCCCGTGGATGCAGTTTGGATAGAGAACATGAACACTGTGCTGGATGATAATAAAAAGGTAGTCTAATTTTTGCCTGTAACCTCGTCCTTGAATAAATTTTAGTAGTAGCAATATTGTTGTTACATTAGTCAAAGGAGATGTGAAATTCCAGAAGGGCTGATGTCCCTAAAAGCATTGCTTTACTTCCCAAGTTGTATGGGTGGGTTTAGATGGTATTAGATAATATTAACCCATTACTTCTCCCTAGAAGCCTTGTCTTGCTCCTTCTTAATTGAAATGAAGTTGATCATTGAGGCTTTTTTTTCACCCTTCTAGGAAACTGAAATGCATGGACTCAGTTCTGTGACTGAAAACTGAACTTGCTTAAATTACCTTGAGAATAAATTTTTAAAAAGCTGTGGGTCATAACTGCTTTTTTTGCAGTTATCTAAAGCTGGAGCATTGTTCTCTGTGTCTCTGCAAGACTTACATTAAGACATGGAAAAGCTGAGACAAGGTCATAAAATATCATGTATTGTAGGGATACAAATGAATGAATGAGGAGTGACACTAAGTGGAATGTTCAGAGATTTTATGACAGACATTGCTTTGACTGTACGATCAGCACTGACATGACCATGTTTATGTGATGCTCTTCTTCCAGTTGTGCCTAATGAGTGGTGAAATAATTCAGATGAGCTCAAAAATGAGTTTAATCTTTGAGCCAGCGGACTTAGAGCAGGCATCTCCAGCAACTGTTAGCAGGTAATGTGAGAGCATTCAAGCTTGAACTGTCCCACCTTGCACATATATTCCTCTACCATAGGTGTTTGCTCTTCCCAGGTGCGGTATGATCTATATGGACCCACAACAGTTAGGTTGGAAGCCACTGAAGGATTCCTACATGAACACTCTGCCTCCAAACCTGCAGGAAGAACACCGAGAGCTGGTGCGAGACTTCATTTTTTGCAGAGGCCTAATTTAGGAGAGTAACTATAAGGTGACATTCACAGTTTGCCCACTTGAAGGCAGGCATGCAGAATCAAAACTTTTTTATTATTACCATTAGCAGTTTAGTCTTCAAAGCCTTTTTCACCTCATTGCTTGTATGAAGGAGAGCTCTTTGTGCTGTATATTGTACTGTGTTTTCTGTAGATGCAAATAAAAACAGGTGTTGGTGAGAATCAGCTTTTAATGAAAATTTAAAATCCCTACTATTGGGCATTAAAATCTAGTCAAATAATTGGAATAATATTAGGATTGGAGCTGTAGAAAACTTATTTATATGATTTGAGAAGAGTCCCTTTGAGGTTTTTTTGCAGGAAATTAGAATCAAATTCTAAAGAAGTATCAAGACTAGAAGAGCTCTTTATAGTTTTCTATAGTTCATCAGAGTAAAATAATTATTCCTTAAACAATAGATAGCTTGAGCCTTTAGTGCATGTCCTTGAGTACTAGTCCCTGGGAAAAGGGTAGGCCAAGATTTCTGTCCTGTTTTTCAGTTTGAGTTCATGGAGCAGATATCACCAACAGTGGTCAGTGTTTACCCATATGCTGTGGCACTCCTGCAGGCACCAGTCAGCCCCAGCATCCTGGAATTTCTGCTGTGCACAGTATCTGTGCTGGGTCCTCTTTCAGAGAGGATGAAACCCTTACCTTTGTTTCTGTTGGGATAATTTTGTTGTTGCCTAAGCAAGACAGGAGTCTCTCTAGGCTGAGCTTCTGCTCTGCTGTCTGGATTAGTAACTGGGTAACAGAATTCCTGCTGAAAACTTGTCTGTGGTAAAAGCAACTTGTTTTCACCATCAGATAGTGATGGTGTGACTTTGTGAACATTTCAGTACTGCCTCACAAGGGCCCTTTCCTGATCTCTCTGCCAACCTGGACAGTTTCTCATGCCTTATGTTTGACTGAGGGTGAATTGAGGGACAGTGGGGAGAGTGGCAAGTCCTGCATTATCACACAGCCATTTCCTTTTCTCCTGGTAGGTGAATGACTTGTTTATGTGGCTAGTTGAGCCCTGTTTAGATTTTATTGACCATCATTGCAAAGTCATTGTAAAAACATCCTCTATTCACCTGAGTTATAGCTTGATGAAACTCTATTCTTCTCTCCTTGGTAAGTACCCTAAGCCGCCTGGTTTTTATTTCAATTTTACTTTTTTTTGCTTGTCATGTACCAGGTTATAAGATGCAAGAAAATACCAAAGGAATTCCTTACTATTGAGTTCATATAACACAGTCAGTGGTCTCACTGATCAGTATTATTAATAGTTTTCTGCATACAGAGCTTTCACATTTGGAAACTGGTGTTACATTGCAAAACTGAACGTGATCTTGTGAGAATGTTCTGTGTTTTACTTACTGTTTGCCACCATCTGAAGTAAAGAGTTAGGACTCTTTCTAAATATTTTTCTTCTAATTTCATTTTTATTTGTAAACAATATTTTACACAGACAAGATCCTCCTTTTGTAAATTGGCTTCGTTCCACTGAAGACAGTGCTCTACTTTTGTCTCAGTGTACTTTTGCAAAAATGCATTTTGAATTGGGATTTATGGTTATTACTGGCATTTAACTAAAATACAAAATATGTTTTTCAGATGAAATAAAGGAATCCACTGAAGAGGACAGTGAAACCATGTCTGCTCAGCAAATCACCTCATGGCTGCAGGCTCTTTTCCTTTTTGCTTTGGTGTGGACAATTGGGGGGATCATCGATGCAGACAGCAGAAGAAAATTTGATTTGTTTTACCGTAACTTGCTCATGGGAATGAATGAGGAAAACCCACGCCCTAAAAATGTTAAGCTTAAGAAAAACAATATCTTCCCAGAAAAAGGTGCTTCTTCATAACTGTGCTTGCTTGGCTTTTTATAAAGCAGTAAGAAAGCTTGGCATTTAGTGTGCCTGGCAGATGTTAAGTGTGCAGCAGAGGCACCATCTGCCAAGCCTTGGGCTGCACAGTTGGGTGCCCTTTCTTGGCTTTTTTAACCAGGAGTAGCATATGCCTCCTGTTGTACTCAAACACTGTGGCTGAATCTCACCTGAAATAATTTGGTGATGGTAATGGCAGTGGGGATGGGACTGGGAGGGGTGGGGGTGTCTCTTGTGTTCTAGAAAGCTTCCGTTATCCCACAGTTTTGGAAATCTCACACTAAAATTACTGAAGTTTATCTTTTTATAATTTAATCAGTGGGTTTTCCTATGTTGTGTTTTTCAATTATCAGGGAGTGTTTTTGACTTCTATTTTAACAAGCGTGGCCATGGACAGTGGAGCATATGGACAGACTATATCACAAAGGAAGAGCAAGTTATTGACCCTGGGGCTAAGGTGTGCATTGGTATTTTTATTATGAAAAATAATTATTTGTCTAAATTATTTAGAGGTATAAATAACTATATTAGGCTGTTTGATGATTTCTTTGCAACATTTCATTAGTCTCTGTGAGCTCCCTTTCATACTTTTGTCTCAATTCTGGTATCACTGACACTGGAAGTTCAGCACTGCAGGTGCACATGGAGCCCTGAGGTTGCCTGGTGGTTAAAATTTGGGTTCTGCTTTGTTCTCTAACAACATTTGATATTGGGGAAAACATGGTGGGAAAAAGCCAAACCCTGAATTTCCATTCCTTCATTTCTGTTTTCAGTGGTTGATCTCATGATATTTTAGCATGAGTTACTTAGAGAAAGCAAGCAAAGAGACATACTACTACTTTGGGATAGTACTGAGAGTCCTGGAACCCCTCCATTTCCAAATAGGGGCACTCAGATTTTGATGGCAGCTGAATGGAAGGGAAGCACAGCAGAGATCTGCAGATGAAATTTCAAGATAACTGAAGCTTGTTCAACTTTTTGTTCCACTGTAGTTGCAATTGTCTTGTCTATTAAGTACATGAGAGATGTAAGATTACATTTCATTCTGCTGCTGAAAATCTTCTCTCGATATCAAATCCACAGCTGCTAATTATAAGTAAAAAAATGAGGAAGAGAAAAAATTTCCACGCCAGTGTTCCTTTCCCTTTGCACAGTAGGGGAACAGAACCAGGCCATTCTTAACTCTTGTGTTCTCCAGGATTTATATAATGTCTTTGAACCATAATATAGGTAATGTTGTGCTATTGACAGTATAAGCCCTGAACAAGAAGTGGGGCCATAGTATCTACTAGAACCTCGTTATAGCTTAGGTTTTCAGACAAGAGAATTTTTTTAATGCATTTGTGCTACAGGGTTTCTGTAGTTGTTTGCAAATATTCATGTTGATTAAAGTATTAGATGTTTGATTTTCATGTTTTATTTTATTTTCCTGCATAACAGGTATCGGAGTTGATCATTCCAACAATGGAAACTGCCAGACAAATGTTTTTTCTTAAAACATATGTAGAGCATAGTGTCCCTTTGCTTTTTGTGGGTCCCACTGGCACTGGAAAAACAGCTATAACAAACAATTTTCTACTAAAACGTCCAAAGGAAAAATATATCCCAAGTTTCATCAACTTCTCTGCAAGAACCTCTGCTAACCAGACTCAGGATATTATTATGTCCAAGCTGGACAGAAGAAGAAAAGGATTATTTGGACCTCCAGCAGGGAAAGAGGCTATAATTTTTGTGGGTAAGAGATATTTTTCATTTTTTAAAAATCATTTTCATTCTGGCTTTAGGCAGAGGAAGTGATACACTGAGACTAGTAAATTTGGATTGTCTCAGTGTTTTTTTCAGGTATCCTAGAAGGAATCTTCGAATCTCCTGAGTGGGAATTGAAGGATTAGCACTGCCTGTTCTGAGAGGTTTAAGTGGTGGTTGACTTCAGAATAGTTCTTAGAGTTGCAGTGGGACATGACATGAAATAAAATCATTAGCCACACTAAGTTAAGCCATCACCCCTAATTATGCCTGTGAGGTGTAATGGTATTTGATTTTGGTTAATTCAATGGGAAGCAGGAATAACATCACACAGCCTTTTTCTACCTCTAGTTCAGTTATTTTTCCTTCTTAGAAGAATACTGCATTCCTGAACACTGAGGTTTTTTATTCAATGTCTGTATTCTCCATAGATGACCTAAACATGCCTGAAAAGGAGGTGTATGGAGCCCAGCCAGCTATTGAGCTTCTGAGGCAATGGATTGATCATGGGCACTGGTATGACAGGAAAGATGCATCCCACATCAGTATCACAGATGTCCTGCTTGTCACAGCTATGGGTCCCCCTGGGGGAGGCAGGAATGACATTACAGGTAGGAAATAGATTACTGTGGCAAGTGGTTATCTAGCTGACTGAAGTTAAGGAGTGGGTTCAGGTTTCCTGATGGTAAATTCTACATTTATCTGTGCCTGATGGATCTACAGGAGCATTCACTGAGTGGGTCATTCCAAGTACAGGTTTGTTATGTTCAAGTTTAAATCTGTACCTCTACCAGAGGGAATTTAATCAACATTAGAAACAATGCGTTTAGTGTTGATAAAACTCTGGATGACAAAAGTGATTCTAAAATAACTAATAAGTGATTATAAATAAATAAGTGATGGAGATTATTTACATTTTCTGTTCTTTGGAAGAGGGAGGGAATAATCTGCTTGCTATGTCTCTGGAAAGTCTCTTCTGCTAAGGTAGGCTGCCTGCATTTATTTACAGGAATGTTGCCTGCAAGTCCATGATTCCTGTCACAGCACCATAAGAGAAGTTATATTTTCTAATGAAAAAATTATATAAATAAAAGCTCTAATGTATCTACAGCTACATTATTATAGGCTATATACAGCTGCATTGTTCCAAGGCACTTCATGCTACTTTGCTTCTTATAAACACTGTGATGCAGATATAACTATGTTTATTCTGAGGAGGCTTTATGAAAGTAACTCTACTGACATAGCTGAGTTTCTAAAGTTTACTCATCTATAGATTGATTCTTTTAGGTAATAGCCAATGAATTTGCATTACTGTGTCATATCATAATCAAGAAGGCTGATGTGAGCTGACATTTTAAATTGGGTAATAGCCTTGTAATGGAGATTCATGTTTTACATTTTTAAAACAGTTGTTTTAAGTTAAATACTGATAGAAAATGTAAACCAGTTGTCCTAGGTTACAAT